>JASDQU010735652.1:130531-146533 GCA_032191745.1 Picea mariana
AGAGTTATATGTGTAGTTATGTGAGTTGTGAATTAGTTTAACTCAGTTAAGTGAGTTAAGCTCAGTTGTACTAGTTGTAACTGAACTTACACTAGTGAGAGATCAGTGAATCAATTATTAATTAATTCACAATCAGTAATATCACATGCAACTGAATATTTACCAGTGTTAACTACATGCATGTCAGATCTAGTGGAGACCTAGTTGAGATAACAGGTGGAAGGGACAGTTTGACTATCAGTTGTGACATTAGTGAGTGCACTCATGCAACCACACGCACACATTGGATGTTCCCATGAGGAATGCACGGCCTAGGAAAGAGGAATTCATTCATTGCAGGGATTTCTATCAGCAGGGATTGCACAGAGGAGGCAGGTTGTCTGGAAGCAGTAAAATGGCACATGAATTTGTCAATTTTTGTATGACAGTGTGAGACGATTATATATTGTACTGAGAACTCTTGGATTAGATTTTTGTATGAGATTTTTTCATGATCCATGATATATACATAATATATGATAGTGGGGTTTTTAGCTTTATTCTTTCCCAGTAAAAACATCTGTGTTATGTGCGATTGATCTTTCTTGTTGATATTTCAATTAGTGATCGTGTTTTAAATTATGCAAGAATATTTGTAGAAGTGATTCTATATTTAACAGTGGCATATAATTGTTAGATCAGGAGAATCTAGGAAATACATAAGTTGTATTAAAATTTCTACATGGTATTAGAGTGAAAAAGATTGCAGAAGCTGAGTTTGTGATTGGATAGAATTTGAATTTGCAGAAAGACTTTCTTGGTGCTACAGCTGATTCAAGATTGAAATGGATTTCAATGGCTTGAGGTTAGAGTATGCACTTGAGGGAAGCTTGAAATACATTTCTTGGAAGGACAGGATGGACGAAGTACTCGAAGATAATGGCTTGAAGGAATTCATGGACAATGATGTTCCTAAGCTGGATGTTGCAGACGCTGCAAATATTGATACATGGAAAAAGAAAGTGGAAAAGATGAGAAGGATCTTGTTGCAGGGAGTAAGATACCACACTGTATCAAACCTCCATGTGAAATCCACACCATATGCAATGTGGAATACTTTGACAGATCTATTCCAAAACGACAGCAACCATAGGAAATTGGCGCTCAAAGATAAACTCAGGAAGATCAAGATGGAGAAGGGCGACTCCATTCAAAAATACCTCACGAAGTTTGTCCAATGTCAGGATGATATGTGGAGTGTGGGAATAATAGTCACTGATGATGATTTGGTGAGCTTGTATCTCTTAGGAGTTCCCCAAAATTGGCACAGTTATCAAGACTCTGTCAATGGAAGGGAAAAATTTCCATATTGGGAACGACTATGGTCGGATTTGGTGGAGGAGGAGTTCAGGTGGAACACCAGAGATGGCTCTTCATCAAAGCATGATGATTAAGAGGATTGTGATTTGTCTTCCAAGGCAAGGAAAGGGAAGGGGATGAAATTCCATTCAAAATCCGAGTCTAAAAGCAAGAAGCTGGATTTGTCCAAAGTGAAGTGTTTTCACTGTCACGAACATGGGCATCTCGCTACTAATTGTCCGCAGAAGAAGAAGAACAAAAAGGTTGTTGGAGCTGCAGCTGGTGAGGCCCTTGCCTCGCAATTTGAACTTGACTTCTCCTTGATCGCATGCATGGTGTCAAGTGCATTGGGATCGGTGTGGTATTTGGATAGTGGCACTTCCTTCCATATGATGGGAGATAAGGAGCTTTCCAATGACTTGGAGGAGAAAGATCTCAAAATGAATATAGAGATGGGAGACTATGGATGATACAGTGCGACTGGCATTGGTACCATTACCTTTCAGAGGGAGTCATGTAAACCATTTCAATTGAAAGATGTTATGCATGTTCCAGGTCTGAAGAAAAACTTGGTCTCAGTTGCAATGTTGGAGGACAGAGGCTATGAGGTTGTTTTCAATGATGGAAAAGCTTTCATGTGACATAAAACAACGGGTCAAGTAAAGAATATAGGGATTCAAGTTAAGAATCTATACAATTTGGAGGTAGATGGTTGTGCTACCATGATTGGAAAGGATGAAAAAGTTGCGAGTCGGGATGAGGGCGAATTATGGTACAGGTGATTAGGCCATATTCATCATGGAGCCTTGAAAATCATGCAACAAATATCTACTGGACTTGCAATGGGAACACTTTCTCAGTTATATCTGTGCAAGGGTTGCACCATGGGGAAGTATGTAAAGTCCACCTTTCATGAAAAAGAGAACCGTGCTTCGGTGATCCTAGAGAGAATTCACACAGACATGTGTGGACCATTCTCAGTTGCTTCAACAGCAAAACATAAGTATTATGTTATTTTTATCGATGACTTTTCTCGTAAATGTTGGATCTTATTCATGTAGAAGAAGGATCAAACATTCTCAAAGTTTTGTGAGATTAAAGCATTGGTGGATAAAGAGTCGGGGAAGCAAGTGAAGGCTCTGAGGAGTGATAATGGTGGAGAATACATCTCTAATGAATTCAAAGACTTCTGCAGCAAAGAAGGAATTCAAAGAGAACTCATAGCGCCTCATAACCCACAGAAAAATGGGGTTGCAGAGAGGAAGAACATAACGATCGTGGGTGCAGCACGAGTGATGTTGCATGATCAGGGCCTACCAATGCATTTGTGGGAAAAAGCATGAAAAACTGCGGTTTATGTGCAAAACCATTGTCCTCATAGAGTACTTGTCATGAGTACACCTGAAGAAGCTTTCACTAGTAATAAACCTGATGTTTCTCATTTTAAGATTTTTGGCTCATCTATTTATGTGCATGTGACCAAGAATTCCAGGAAGAAGCTGGAGTCGACTGTTGAAGTTGGGATATTTGTGGGGTACACAGAAACACCCCATAATTATTGTGTGTATTTTCCTAACAGTAAGATGACTGTTATGTGACAGGATATCAAATTCGATGACGGAAAATCTATGAGGTTGTCGCTTGAGAGGGAGCTAGACTTGCATGTAGAGGAGGAATTGTTGGTTCCCAAAGATAAGTCTCAGGATGTGGATCAGCCACATGAAGAGGTTCATGGAGTGGAGGAAGCCACTCATGCAGATCCATCCATCATAAATGGTATAAAGTGCACCACGGAAGTTGATAGATTGAGACTAGATGTTGCATAGAATATAGGAGATCCTACTTCACATCGCAGACAGAGATAGTCTCCTGATCAATTTACCGGATACATGGCTCTCACGAGAAAATGTATTGTGACTGAACCATCTTCCTTTAAGGAAGTAGTGCAGGATCCCACTTGGGTTGATGCAATGGTGGAGGAGTATGACTCCGTTGTAAAAAAAAGTGCATGGGAAATTGTCCCAAGACCGTTCAACAAATCAGTGGTAGGTTCAAGATGGATCTATAAGGGTAAGCTTTTAATTATTGTTCTTTATGTTGATGATTTAATACTGACTAGTGATGAGCAGCTGATACACTCATGCAAGGAGGACCTTGCAAAGGAATTTGAGATGAAGGATATGGGCCTCCTTCATTATTTCCTTGGATTGGAAATATGGAAGCGAGATGGTGAAATTTTTGTGTCTCAAGGAAATTATGCAAGGGAGATACTGGGTAAGTTTCACATGGAGGGCTGCAAACCCATGGATACTCCTCTTCCAGGAAACTGGAAGAAAGAGGATGCTACTTCTGGAGAGGTAGTGGATGCTACTGTCTATCAACAGTTAGTGGGTTTTCTATTGTATCTAGTGAACATGAGACCGAACATTTGCTATGCGGCTATCCAGCTGAGTCAAGCGATGGTTAGGCCTACCAAGATATTTTTGAAGGCAGGTAAGCATGTCCTAAGATACCTGAGGGGTACATATGAGTATGGCTTAGGGTACAAACAGACGAATGAGGTGAAGTTGCATGGCTTCACGGATGCATATTGGGTGGGCAGCCTAACAGATAGAAAGAGCACATCAGGGGGGATCTTTAGTATCGGATCTACAGTTGTTTCTTGGTACATCAGGAAATAGAGATCCGTGGCACTTAGTTTAGCAGAAGAGGAATACATGGCAGCAAGTCAAGCTGCATGTGAGGCTATCTGGATGAGAAATAAATTTTAATACAAATTATGTATTGCCTGGATTCTCCTGATATAACAATTATATGTCATTGTTAAATACAAAATCACTTCTACAAATGTTCTTTCGGAATTTAAAACACAATCGCCAATTGTAATATCAAGAAGAAAGATCAATCACACATAACACAAATGTTTTACCAGGAAAGAATAAAGCTAAAAACCCCACTATCATATATTATGTATATATCATGGATCATGAAACAATCTCATACAAAACTCTAATCCAAGAGCTCTCAATACATTCTTACGGAAGATCAGGATGCAGACATTCTGACGAAGGCGCTCACTAGGTGCAAATTCGAATACCATAGAGACAAGATCAGGGTGAAGGATAATCCCTTTCTTGTTGAGAGGGAGTGTTGAGATTCAACAAGAATATCTTAGTGAAAATTATGCACCTACACTAGGATGGAGCCTCAGGCTATTTTTAGGTGGAAGTCTATTTTTATATGATGAGCAAATTATATTTATAGATGATGTCTATTTATAGATGGTGAGTGAATTCTATTTATAGATGTATGTCGACTATTATTATCCCTTAATAATAGTTGGACAATAAATATTAGTATATTCTCAATGAGCACTTGGAAATAGTTAACTGAAGTGGAAAATCAGTTAGCTATAGGAAATTCGAGTTCAAAGGTTGACTGGTGGGACACACAAGTCGAATTAGTTGTAACTGAGTGATTCGAAGTTGTGACAGATTTATATGTGTATTTATGTGAGTTGTGAAGTAGTTTAACTCAGTTAAGCGAGTTAATTTTAGTTGTACTAGTTGTAACTCAACTTACACTAGTGAGAGATCAGTGAATTAATTATTAATTAATTCATAATCAGTGATCTCACATGAAACTAAAGATTTACCATTGTTAACTACATTCATGTCAAATCCAGTGGAGACCCAGTTGAGATAACAGGTGAAAGGGACAGTTTGACTATCATTTGTGACATTAGTGAGTGCACTCATGCAACCACACACACATTGGATGTTCCCATGAGGAATGCACAGCCTAGGCAAGAGGATTTCATTCATTGTAGGGATTTCCATCAGCAGGGATTGCGGAGAGGAGGCAAGTTGTCTGGAAGCAGTAAATTGGCACATGAATTTGTCGTTTTTTGTATGACAGTGTGAGACGATTGTATATTGTACTGAGAGCTCTTGGATTAGAGTTTTGTACGATATTGTTTCATGATCCATGATAAATACATAATATATGATAGTGGGGTTTTTAGATTTATGCTTTCTCGATAAAAACATTTGTGTTATGTGTGATTGATCTTTCTTCTTGATATTGCAATTGGCGATCGTGTTTTAAATTCCACAAGAATATTTGTAGAAGTGATTATGTATTTAACAGTGTCATATAATTGTTAGATCGGGAGGCAATCCATAATTTGTATTAAAATTTATATAGGCTATTATTCGTTCCCTCAAAGACAATTTGGTCATGGCTCAAAATCGCATGAAGCAACAAGAATATCAAGGTCATTCTGAATGCCATTTTGTTGAAGGGGACCATGTATTTCTTTGACTACAACCTTATAAGAAGAATTCACTCAAATCTCAACACTATCAAAAATTTGCGCCCAAATTTTATTGTCCTTATACAGTTCTCAAGCATGTGGGATCGATGGCCTATTAGTTATCTCTACCCATTCATTCAAAGATCCATCCTGTTTTTCATGTTTCCTACTTAAAGAAGGTGATTGGAACTAAGTGCCAAACTCAAACTAGTATCCCTGAGTTGGATGAAGAAGGTTCCATATGGTTGCAACCACAAGGAGTCTTGGCCCAGAGAGAGAGTTGTCTCTGTCAGTGCACCATCCAGGAAGTGTTAGTCCAATGGAAAGATACACCTCCAGAAGATTCCACCTGGGAATCGGCTTCCATTCTACAACAATTCCCTCATCTAAAGCCTTGAGGACAAGGTTTTTCTTCAAGGGGGAGGGCATGTTAGGGACATAACCTCCCTAACCCCTCACGTAGTAGAATGATATAATTCTATGTAATAAAGGCCAGTATTAATAAGGCTATAAATAAAGAAGAATAAGTCAAATGTCAGAAGACCTAATAGAATCTTATGCTTCTAGAAGGATCTTCCTCTATATTGTTCTTCTGGATAGATAGATTTAGTATAAATAGGAGTAGAGGGTATGAGAAATATTGTCTTGAATATTATTTTAATAGAGCTCTGCTCTGCTGGAGGTTTCCCCCTTGAACAAGAAAGTGAACATTGTTATCAGTAATCAAAGTGCTCTTTTTGGTGTTATTCTGGTATTATTCTAGTATTGTTATGGTTATATCATTGTTTCTTTTCCATTTCTAGCTAAAATATTTATGTTCTGCATACTATTTTATATCTGGAATATTACAGGTGTGAACTCACCAAATAGATCTTAGACGTCCTCTTATGTGCATCGATGATAAAATAATTACCATCCTTGATCAAGTGGCATTGGTTTTCCCTTCTCACGAAAACAACATCCCTCATATACATGTAGGCGATACTAAACACTACATCACAAAATCAAAAGATATTATATCGACCCATGTTTCGTTCAATAAAATTTCATTGATATCAAATCCAGGTGTACATTGCTTGGTAACTTTTAACTTTACATCCTTATTCACCCAACCCAAAGGGTATGAATGAGGATGACCATGCATCACTAAACCAATCTTACATACTAGGTTCTTTTCAATGAGGTTGGCTTGTGAACCATAATCAAACAGATCATTTACTTTGTTCTTATTGATATGAATATTGATTTGGAATAGCTATGCCATATTATTTTTTCTCTTTGTGATGGGAGATACTTATGACACACTTATGTTCTCCTACTTTTTCACTGCTTTGGAAACAATATTTTCATCCATGTCTTAGTTTCTTTCAATTTCATTTTCTCTTCCACTAGAAGATTCATCTTCTTCTACTACTCCTACCTATGGTTCCTTGGATTTAACTCTGGATGTAGTTTCTAGTTTTTTTTCGTAGTGTGACCATCAATGTTGCAAAGGTACCAATGTTTATTAGGGTCCTTTTATATGTGTAGTGGAAATAATCTTCTCATTTTCCCCTTTTCCTTTATTTTTCTCTCCCTTATTAAAATATCCATGTTGGTTTGATTTCTTTGAACCACTTGGATGCCCTTTTGTTTTCAAACTCAACGTATTGTGATTGTACATAAGCGTCATCTATGATATTAGGATTGAATAAAATACCTTGTATTATGTGGTTATGAAGGACACTAAGGTTTTTGATCATTGTTTCATGGTTCTTTGGATTTCTTTCTTTGATAACTCTATAGTACACTTTTTTTCACTTTGTCCTTGCCTCTATTGGTAGCAATTCCAATCAATCCTATGGCCCTCTTCAAACCTGATAGGGTAGAATTGGGACTAGAGGAGGTATTTGAATAATTATCACTTAGTTATTATTGGGTATCACCCTATACTAAGAGCATCGATGTGGATTTCCCACCAATTTTATGCACGAACATCTATCTTAAGTCTAGAAAAAATATAGTTTATGCTCATCTTATTCATTATGCACACTAAAATGGACTTTTAATTGATGCATCCAATGATTGATTTTAACTACATCTACCTCACCTTTGTTGGGATTGGTCTTGACATTTTCTTCCATTTTAAACAAGTCTTAATAATATTAGTTATTATGGTTCCCTTTTTAGAGCTTTAGTTCTCCCTTTTCCTTCCTCGACTCCTCATGATATTCTGGGTTCTAATGAGATTTAAGTTGTTTTGAAAAGGGGTTGATATTTTTATTAGGAGCATCCATGATTAAGGTAATACTCTAGAATATGTCGGCTACCTAAGATTTAAAATGTAAAAATGTGTTTTATCCTTCATCAATGGTCCTTATCGATGCTCTTTTTCCCTTTATAAAGACTAGTCTTGCTTTCTAACCCCAGTTGTGTTGATCTCAAGATCAAGAGGGTATAATTTTCCCTTATATTTATATTTTCTAAGTCGAAAAAGATTATACTATGTTCAAACCACACAAACACCCAAATAAATCCACTATGTTGCAAATATGATATGTAAACTACATTGTATATTCCAATGGTCAACTCACCAAAATATATCTAGAACTACATGGGCTACAATGAGACAATGCACGACTTCATGACTAATATTTTGCACTCTCAATTATTTAAATAGTGAATAGAAAATATCAATTAGATTCCTTAACTGTTGTGACATAAAACATAACTACAATAGCAATGACACACACATTGGAACACAATAATTACCCCTAAAAGTTGATGCAAGAAAACCAACAAGAAATAAAGGATTTTTCCTTCTATCTTTTTATATTATGGAGATTATGATGCATATTACAAATCTTCCCAAGTTTACTCCTAAGTTGTGAGACACTATGGTCTTCTACAATCATATACACTAGTATTCTCTCTCTTTGGTATGTTAGCATGCCATCCACATTGTTACTACCCATACTCTATAACATCAATGGAGGCTAAAGAAAGTCAACTCAATTTCCTCCTTCTATTCAGTTTTTGATAACACAAATTAGGGTTACATTTATGGTTTTGAAACCTGCTTGGAATATCCATTATTATTGTAGAAGCCTCTAGTATATTCGCATATCTTACTAGCTCCACATTTGTGAATTATGGTGAGATTATATGTATGTCACTTTCATTTGTAAGGAATAATTGAACTATTACCTTGTTGGGGGAATAGCTTTTTCATACAAACTTGACTTGTTAAAAAACACCACCATTGGAAAGATATTGGTGCATTGAATGTAGTAGAGATCTCTTGGATGTAATTTTGTAGAGTTAGAGACCCTAAAACTCCACTTTTTTAACCCTTAAATGGATGATTTACCATTCTAGTCTATCACTATAGTTTTTAATATTTGACCCTACCACCTTTCTAAGCCCCAAATTTAATATTCTTAATTCTAAAGCATAAATAAAGTGACATGGTAACTATATAGATCCATTTTGGATGAATAAACCATCTATAACTTTCCTGGAGCACAATATGAGTTCTTGAGATGGAATTTTTACCCTATAGAAGGAATAGGGGGCTAATTTATTACACAATGGGATTTAGCGAAATATTTTGTGGCCTAAAATATGGTATGGGGTCGTACACCAAGTATGTTTCTCTATATCCATTTTTTGCACTCAAAGGCTATGTAGGAGGTCCTAAACAATAGTATTTGAGTTGAAGATGGAATATTTTCTCTAAGGAAGGATTAATGACCAAATTTAATTTATTAAAGGTGACAAGTATGGTGATTTAATTTATTGAAGGTAATCAGGATGATGGTGAAAATAATTGAAATTCAAGTTAACATTGTTGCAAAATAGATGAGAAGTTAGTGTATTTAATGAAAATCTTAGGGGAACCTTTCAATATTTCTTGAATTCCTCTTACAATTTCCATAAAAACACTATATGAAATTGTTGGTGCAATTATATTTATAATATATTGCCAATCATTAATATGTCAACAAGGATTCCTAATCAACAGATTTTCTACACTATATGTACTATATGTGTTGGAAACAAGTGATTTTAATCTAACTAATAAGCATAGTGAATACTACTTCTAGATATTAAGCTATGTTTCAATCCAAAGGCTAATCACACTTTAAGGGAACGAAAATCCCCCTCTATAATTACTTGTCTTCAGGACTTATTTTCTAACCATTTATTTTCATACATCTCAACTTATATCCTTTATACTATATATATATATATATATATATATATTATTTATTTATTTTCTTAACTAAACTAAAATTATCTAAGTGAATGTAGCTTGTGTTAAATTATTGTAAATGAGGAATTTTGTGAACATTTAAATAGTTTACTATCTTTTATGAAATGAATGGTCTTGTTGATTGGATTAGACACATACAAGAATTACTTTAGGTGTGATAATTATTTTCATTAGTACATGTACGAGTCATGTATGTGCTAGCTACACATGTATGTCTTGCACATGTACACTAGTATTTATACATGTTTTAAATTGATGATGTTGATTATTTAACCGTGTGTTGTTACCCTTGTATTGTAAATTACTCTAACTTCGGGACAAAGTTTCTTCATGGGTGGGTGTATGTGACAACCCAAATTGATTAATTTTATCATAGTTTTTAATTTAAATTTAATTAATTATTAAAATATATTAATGAGTCTTTTATTATTTTATTATTAAATGGTGGGTGAGGTAATTAATGGGGGATAAGGTTGTTGGGAATTAATGAGGGGGATTTGAGAAAGGAAGATAAGAAAGAAGGGGGAGACTTGGAAGAGGATTATTATTATTTCGGTTTGAGGATTTCTGAATTTCTAAGAGGGAGAGGAGGAGGAAATTTGAGAAATAGTTTTCTTTGGAAGCTCTCACATGGCACTGGTGTTGCTGGGAATTTTAGGCTCGGGGGCTAGGAAACTGCAAGGATTCCTAGAGCTAGGGATCCAGAGAGGCTTTGTTCCTAGCTGGCTGGGAGGAAAAGTTTCAGTTTTCAGGCAGTTTCAGACAACTTTTCAGGCAGTTTCAAGCAGTTTTCAGGCTGTTTTTCAGGCAGTTCAAGTAGCTATCAACAACAGGAAAGAAAGGGACAAACTTCTTCTTCAAAAGCTATTTTACTAATATACTACAATTTTGTTCTGAATGAAAGTTATGATATGTATCTATGTATTGAAAATGTGTAATGTGTTGTGTAATTTGTTTTGTGACTATTTTGGACTGTATAATTTGAGAATTTGATATTTAACTGATTGATTTTCTAGAACTTCAACAGTAATTAGATAGATTTTTTTTAATGCAAACATAAATAGAAATTAGATGTCATGCGAAAAAAAATACCACATAAACTTGTTCATAAGGAATCTTTCAATAAAATAAAAGTAATTAGATTATAAATTTACCATTTAACTTTGAAGCCCTAATGAAGGGTTTTACACGGTGGGCCCTAACCGATTCCAACGGGAAAGCTTAAAAATTTCATAGAATGCTAGACTTCAAAGAACTTACAAAATCATCACTGCAATATTCACATTACTTTTGAAGAAAGATTCACAGAAAATATAGATTCACAAACTTAATTCTTCATGATAACAATATGTTTAATTATTCTCCACTATGTTTTCAGTCACATATAGGCCCTCTTTATAAGAGAAAGAGCATGATATAATTGAGGTAATGGATAATGTAAAAATAAATGTATCAATTCTAATACATGATTTTCTCATTTTGAAAGTTACTTCATCCTCATGACACGAAGTGCATGAGGATGGAAGAATATTGTATGGACTCAAAATAGGTGATCTCATTCACCAACTGACTCCTCGAACTCATCAATATATCCATTCAGTTGATTGCATTCAGATTTTCAGATTCTAGTACTCGATGGTTGTTGATGCTGGTACCAGATGACCTCGAATGTTCTGGTACTGGATGGTTTCTGGAACGTTCGGGTACTAGAGGGTTTCTAGAACGTTCTGGTACTAGACAATTTCTGGAACATTCTAGTACTGGATGAGCTAAATTATGAGTACCAAATGAGATGAATTGTGAGTATCAGATAAGTTGAATTGCAAGTACAGGATGACATGGAGTGTGAGTACCAGATGACCTGTCTTGCGAGTACCGGATGACCTATCTTGCGAGTACTCGATGACCTGTCTTGCTACGATTTCCACAAAAAGGTTGTTATATGGAATAAATCATATAGATAACTATTCTAATTATCAATAAACCATGAAAATCATAGGCTTAAACGTTTATTACCTCATGTACACCAAGTAATAGTCAAATGGGTGTATCATTGAACAAAATGAATGGATTGTTGATAGTTTTAGGGAAACATAATCAATATAAGGCACATAAGTAAGGTAATTGTGGATGTCAAAAAGGAGACTCAACATTTCCCCCATGCCTTATCCATTGCATGTCCTCATGCAACAATGGTCTTCAAAATTTCAAAATTGGTGCTAGTTCAGATTGAATTAACCATTTGTTTCTTGGGCTAAGATGTCCAACCCTAAAGTTCCATCCTTCTTCATCTCTTTAAGCTCTCTTTTGAGTACTTTGTAATGTAACATATTCCTTTTATCCTCTGCTTCCCACTTTCTACCCAAATGAACAACCTTCTTAAGTTTGACAGTGGTATTTTCTTTATTATCCCATTGCTTTTGATTCTACACTTTAATCAATTCATTTTCCTTCTTTGTATGTGCATCCAAGACTTCATATCCAGTCACATCTTGTCTCAAATTCTCATTCTATTTCTGAAGCCTATGTATCCTTATCTTCATATGTTGTTTAGTTATAGTGAAAAGGGGTTATTCCTACTTCCTAACCTTTTTCTTATCCTTGCATCCAAATGATAACTCTTTTAAATTTTTTGAAACAAGTTCTTTTGCTACATTTAATATCCTAAATAGGGTCATTCCCTGCCTCTGGTGAAGCTGGAATATCAATTGGTTCCTCTTGCAAGGTTGGGATATCAGGGAATTTTATTTGTTTAATCATACTCCTAGTGGTGATACGGGTAGTGTAATACCCCAAGGTCGAGCCCCTACTAAATTGTAATGATGTTTATAGGCTAGTGATCCAAGTGTTTATAATCTAGGAGGCTTATATGTTTATTAGGCTAGAGAGCCTAGATGTTGAAGGCCAGGGAGCCTGATTTTGTATATGTAAAGTCTCACATAATTAATATAATTACATTGTGACGTGTAGACCAACCATGAAGAAAGAGTTATGGGGGACTAAGCACCACTAGGTAGGGAAAGGGATGGGGCTAAGAGGCTAGAAAAAGGGCTAAGCTAGAGGGCTTATTGCCAAGGGAATATTATAATATATTTTCCTAAAAGACTAAGGTTTGGGGAAATAACCCTTGTTATCCTAAGTTCCTTTGGGAAAAGGAACGAACTCCAAGTGGATAGGAATGAGCTCCCAAGAGATCCATGTGTCAACCTGGGTGCATGTAGTTCTATGGGGGTAAATTCATCATTGTGGGGGTTTTCTAGCCATTCTTTCCATCCTTCCCATGCACGCACACACTCATGAGCTTAGCAATGACCTCCATTGTTGACCTCTACAACCTCTAAAACCTACAAACCCATGAAGCTAACAATTTTCCTATGAGGCACAACATGATTGCGTAGTGTCGGAGCCATATCATGCCCTATCCATTTTGTTGTTTCTACCCACGTTTTTCTCTGGACTGGTGTGCCTTGTTGTCATTACCAGAGCCCATACTCAATTTTGCTACTGCGGTTACCCGTTTGACTTAGGAGCTTGACAAAAGAAGTAGGTTGTTAGGCCTGTGGTTTTGAAGAGGTAGGTTGCCAGGCCCATGGATTGAAGAAGAAGGTTGTCAAGCCTATGATAAACTCTCTCTAGGTGAGAGAGATTGTTGGGGAAGTGATTTCTCTTGGAGGGATTCTAGCAGCAGCTACAGATCTCTGAGAATTCCTAATCTGGCATGTTGTTGAAGCCCTGGAAGGGAAGTGAAGCAGCCGATGGAATGTGGAATAGAGAAGGTGCATATTCCTGGGGTGGGATAGGCATGTGAGGAATGGTATTATGTGAGCGGTGGACGTAAGTAGGCTCCTAGGAGGGAATCATTCATGTTGCATTGTGCATCTTTTCATAGTCTCATCCTATCCTAAGAATCCTTTTACCCTAGGTGGAGTTGAGTCCCAGCTCAGGGGTGACCCATTATTGATAGCTTGGAGAAGTGTGGTCTAAGTCTGGGAGGTTCATGGAAGGTCTGCACACAATTGGTGGTCTTCTCATAAAAACATAAGTACCATTTCTATGTTAATTTGTATGATGTGTATCCTATACATGTCTTTATATTTATAAGAATGGCATGTGTTGTTGCATGTATGTTTTACTTTGATTTCCACATTTAATTTTTGTATTAGTAGAATGCATATTAGTTGTTTAAGTTTATATGTATGATGTTCTGCAAAAGATCTCTATCTTCCATTGCCCAACAGGTTTGTGCCTGGGTATGGAAGTTTGATTATCATAATACAGTATGAAATTTTTGTAATGGCACTTCGCGACATGGGTGGATGGGGACGTTACAAATTGGTATCAGAGCCCATGGTTTCAAAACTAAACCTGGATGGGCCACAAATGTGGAATTTGAAGTCAAAATTCCACAAGGAATTGATGTACAGAGTGCTGAGAAGGCATTGAGGGAACACCTTGGCTATGTTCAAAAGCTTGAGAGGTATATAAGTTTGATAAACCACGACAACTATGGTATTTGGCCAAAAATTTTAAATTTGGGTCATTGGATTTGTTCGAAAAAAGACAAACCCCTCACAATCGTCGAATCTGGAGAAGGTGCATGGAGGTTAAGAATAGAAGTCCTTTGGACTTCTCCCCTTTGACAGTTTTAAAAATATAGCAGAGAAATTTTTTTAAGCCTGGAGCTCCGAAGCCACAGAGCCCAGAATTCTGGAACCAATTTGGACTATCCATTTCTAGGGACACGTGTCTACAAATTAAGCAATGTTCAGAATTCGATCGTCTAGGGGTTGTGGGGTGTTTAGCAGCAAAATCCTCTAAAGTCTCGAACTCCGGAGTTAATCTAGATCATTCATGTTTGAGGAAATGTGTTGGAAGATCAACCTATTTGGATTTTTGGCTATCATGGGGTTGTGTGGTGTTTCAGCAGATAAATCCTCCGAATTCCCAGAGTGATTCGCAGCCGTAGATCATTCGGGATAAGGTGGACTATTGGATTTCCCAAGGGATTCGGTAGTTTGGTGTTTGGGGAAATATATTAGATATTGCACAATGAAGAAATCGTCAAAGTCACAAAGCTACAAGAAGAAATTGTTCGCTAGTCGACAGTCGGCAGTTCGGGAGTTTTGAAAATGTGAAGATGAGAAGAGATCTTCCAAAGTGTTGAAATCACAGAATATTGAAGTGATGTGGACTTGATCGACATTTCGACAGTTTTGAAAAAGTGTCAATGAGAAGAAATGGTTGAAGTCCCGAAGCGTTGGATATGATGTGGCATGATGACATCACCTAGGGTGATGTGTACCTACCCTAATTCTGCCACGTGTCACTTTTTTTTATACTTTTGGTAGGCCCTTAATGATGATTGGGAGATGAAATGTGTCACTCGACGATGGGGCCATGTGTCACCACCTTGATTGATGATAGTTGTACTATGTGGACCCCAGAAAAGTTAAGGGGTTCAGGAATTCAGCGTTTAGAGGAAATAATGGATGATGAAGGAAGAAATTTCAGATCTCTAAAGTCTCGTAGTTCTGAAGTCCCAAAGTTTCAAATTTACGAAGCACCAAAGTGACATGTATTGATGACATCACCTGGGGTGACGTGTGAACACAAGATGTGTGCCACGTGTTAGTGTGTTTTTTCCTTTAAAAGCTTGATTTTTTCGGTTAGAGATTGACACATGTCACCCCTCAGATTGGTCCACATGCCTTCTTCTTGGGGTCTGCCACGTAGCACCCCTCTAGTGCATGGTTGCTGACTATACTCTGGTGGTTCACTGGTTCGACGTTCAAGAGAAAAGTTAAGTTCTAATGGAAATCCGTCGAAGACGGAGTCTCGAAGCTCCTATCCATAGTAGATCTAAACAATGAAGGAGTCCTCAAGTTTCTAGAATTTGGAATTCAGGAGGTTGGAGTGTGCAGGTGCAAATTTAGTCAAATATCTGAAGTGTTGGATCTCCGAAGCTCCGAAGTGTCAGAGCTCTGAAGCTCCGAATAAGAAGTTGTTCAGAAGATTCACCACTTCGGCGTTCAGAGGAAAAGAGGTGAGGTGAAAGGAAAACATCCAAAGCTCATATTTAAAGAGACTTGGAGGC
>JASDQU010735652.1:153695-193649 GCA_032191745.1 Picea mariana
TGGAATTGCTTGCGTTGGGTGTGTTCCTGATATTTTTGAGCGTAAATAACTTGTTGTATGGTGTGTGGACAAGTACATGCCAAGCCAGAGAATTATACAACTCCAAGATCATTCTTTGATTTCCCTTTCACCGCAAGTTTTTTGAAAGATTTTGAAGCTGCCAGAGCCAACACTTACTTTCAAAGGAGAAGACTGCAGATATTTTTTGAAGAAACATAACAATGGGCTTGACCTCCTACCTGAATATTTGGAGAATATTGCATCCATCCTAGAAGATATAACCAGAATCCAGGTTGAGTCTTTTAAAAACCCTTATCAATAAATTGCATGGCTATTTACCAGGTTGACAGGTGAGGAAAGAATTACTACTATCTCTCGCATGATTTTATATATTCTATATTTTACAGTGAAAGAACAGGCCATCTTTGACTGGGGAAAACTAATTTCTATCAAAACATCATTCTAGTTATCACATTATAAAAAGGACAAAAAATTATTTATGTCTTCTTATATGATATTTGCTATTGTGTATTGTTGTCAATTCCCAAACTTAACCATAAGTAAGTGGTTGAATCATGAAATATATCCAGTTACCTTCTGGTATCAGGAATTATGGAGACATAAAATCCCTCTGTATTTTTATGAAGTTTATAATGATTTTGTTTCATCCTTCAAAAGGTTGTTGTTGGGAGAAAATACTTCAAGGATATCTGACCAAGCTAACAGATTCTTATAGAAAAAATGAACAATATAACAAATGGAAAATCACAGTGTCATAAGGATATTTTGTTTGAAAGAAAATCCTTCTTTTCTCCTGTATCATGTATCTGACAAACTATTTATTACAAAGGTGGCAAGGAAATATAATTTCTGGCTACATTTTTTCCATGAAAAAAGGAAAAAGAAGTATATTCCCCTACCATGGAAGATTGGAGATTTCATGTTCAGAAATATAAATAAAATTGATGAGTTTGCAAATAATTTAAACAATGTGAATTTAAAGTATGTTGAAAAGATAAAAGGATTTGATCTGAACAAAGTCTTTTTTAGAACATATTCTTTTAGTGGGATTTAGTAATTCGTCCATCCAGACTATCTTGAATGAAGAAGAAGAAGGTAACAACCAAAGTACTCATGTACACGATGCTGGTGACATAGAAACATTGCTCAGTAGCAATGATTTTTATAAGCAAAGGGGAAAAGGTCCCAGTGAAAGGAGAACCCAATATCTAGTTTTTACTCCCAAGAATACCACATCCCATAGCAATGCTCCAATGGCCCACCCAGTTAAAAATGTTGTCAACAATAGTTCAACTGGAGGGGGAGAGAAGAATCCTCCCCCTGGGAAAATTAATATTTCACATAAGCTCCCCGTGAGAAAGAAAAGGAAGAATTTAGTGCAAGAGGAAGAGGATAATCTTATAGAAAATAGAATCCAAAGATTTTCTCTAGAGAACATGGACCTAGAAGTAGATATTGAGAAAATATTTCCCGCAATGGAACAACCAGAAAATATGGCTCAACAAAATTATTTATTGGAATTCATTGCAAATGAGACCTTTAGTGAAGAAGAATCCTTCACTTTTCAAAGTGTTGTTTTTTATAAAGAGTCTAAAAATTTGATTACAGAAAGAGGTGACTAGAAGAATAAAAAGGGAAAGTCTCACTCAGACGTCGACCTGAAGGACATGTGACCATCCCAAATTTCCAAAATCCACAGGGTAACCCGAAATTCTCTTGAAAATTATATTGATGGTTTGGAAGCTAAAAATGATAAGTTAAAAGAAAGGATCAGAGAATTGAAAAATGTCTTAATGCCTCTTCTAATCCTGGAAAGTATTTTTTCAATGGTTAAACCAAATACACCCATCATTAATTTAAAAGGATCTTTTAGTTTACTCACAGCAGTCCAAATTTATGTAGATTAAAACACTAAAATGAGAATGTCATTGATAACATAAGCATGGGAGGTATCAAAAAATATTGTTTCTTTCAGCTCAAGGGAACATGTTTTTTCATGAGTATCTGCAGGCTGATTTAAAGAATGAATAAGGTTTCTACACTGATGTTGTCTTTCCATTTGGAATAAAAGTCTCAAACACGACAGAATTGAAAATAAGAGAAGAGGATATTCCTTCTCCAAGTCGAATTAAACTGTTGAATGCTTGTTGGAAAGAAAAGGTCAATAACTTGAATAACATTGTCCAAGCATGTAGCGAAGCCATAGTAAAAAGAGAAGAATTATTCAAAAGACTCATAGAAATAGATCTGGCAGGAAGCATTGATGAGGTACAAGACCCTAAGTTAATTCTCAATTCAATGTTTATGACAAAGCAAAAATTTGATGAACAAGTTGAGATATTAAAGGGGTTATTAGTTGAGAAATGTTATGGCATAATTGAATATAATGAAGAAGAAATAGATATTTGGTTGGTTTATTATTCTGTAAAAAATAAATAATTATTGAGGGTTCAATACATGGAATTTATCATGACTTAAGAGACTTGGAAGGAGAATTATTCAATATTAAAATCAAGCATGAACTAAATGTTTCACCAATGAAAAACTACATTGAATATTGGCTTAAAAGGCAATTGATAAATTAATCAAAGAAGGCCAAGAAACAATATTTGAGACGGTTCTTATAACCGTCAATGAGGAAAATAAAATGACAACAACAAGAAAGTGAGCATGGGAGAAAACATCATAGTAATTTTATGTTGATCACATCTTGTTTTCTTTATTATTTTTTCATCCAGTTGCTCCGCTTCTTTGACTAGAAAGGTTTAACCGAAATTTGATAACTCCTTCATGTCTTCTTTCTAGGTCTTGTTACTATGTCATCGCACATCATATTCTTTACATAGCTTAATTCTTGTTTATATTTGTTTTATGGTCCACGGGAGCCCCAATCTCAGTCCTAAGGACAAACGCATTTAAATTTCAAAGCTTTGTAATAGACTCTATATTTTTCAAAAATCCCAAGAGAATTATTTCAGTATCAGTTTTGACGGTGTTTTATAAATCTGATTTTTTAGTATAAAATATTTGAGATTGATCTATAATTTTATTTATTTGAGCTCCACATGTGTTTACTCTATTAAATTTCTCTTATGCATGCAGACCATCTTATTTTATTTTATGTGATCAGAAATCTTTAGTTTAACTATGATGGATGTGAGGAAATTTTACTTATCTTTTTTTAATATGTGATGTGTGAGGTTCTTGGTCATGTCTCATGAACTCTCTTTAAAAACAAAACTTTTTATTTTACAACAATTTTTATATTTCTTTGAATTTCACGGTGAACATTCTCAAAGTCTTATATTATTTTGAAAATCTAGATTTCCAAGAAAATGTTGAAACAAAGAGGAGTACCACCTCTATAAAAATGTAGGAGGATTTGTATCTCTGTGAGGTTGTCGTTTTGGTCCTAACAGATTCAAGCGTCAATATTTTTTGTGACCATACTGGGAATTGAATTGAAATTTGAAATATGGTTTAGCATCTTTTGAAAGATACATGACTTTTCCCTAGAATGATCAGTGCCACATGGAAATTGCATTAAATAATAAACAAAGCATTCTACATCAGTTATATAATCTGGTAATAATGACATCCAAGACTAGGGAAGAATTGGAAAGTTCTTGGCAAACATTGGTCCAAGAATAAGAAAGAAAAATCCTTTGTAGAAAAAGGAGAGACGAGCGATAATACCGAAGAAATGAAATACTAGCTCGAGCAACACAAGAATGAGGTCAGAATTGAAGCTATAAAAATACAAGGGACCCATTACTAGAAGTAAACACAAGAAACTCTATATTCTAAGAAGTGGAAAACATATTCTTGAAATATCTCTGGATATGGCAGGAAGAAATGAACAACCACGAAAAGAACCACAAAGAGAACCTCATGAATAAAGACAAGGAGGTGGAGAAGGTGGTGGAAGAAATCAAGAAGACCTAATATTTGGAAATAAAATAAGAGTAATATATTCCCCCTTAAATATTCAAGGTGAGCAACATGACCTCCTTGGTCTCCCTAAAGTTACCTTGAAAGAATTTTTTGGAGACGGAACAATCGACTCCAAAAGACACCTTAATTTATTTCTTGATGTTTGTGATTTTCATCGTGTTGAATATGACAATGTGACGGTAAGGTTATTTATTCAAACCTTATTGGGACGAGCCTATGAATATTTTATGACATTACCCACTAGGTCAATTGGCTCATTTAATGACCTCAAATCCATGTTCCTGACTATGTTCGCTCCTCCAATTGCATATCATACCCTTCTCACTAATTTCACATAGATTGGTTCAAGAAAGAATGTGAGAATACGAGATTTTAATCTTAGGTTTAACAAAACCTTGAGTAAGATTCCAAAAGCTAAAATACCTATTGACCCAATGATACTTGGTTTTTATAAGAATGTGATGCCCCCAAATGTAAAATATGCTATCAAAACATCCCATATGGATATTGTTAGCACATCAGATGTGTAGGGGTCAAAACATTTTAGATTTTTATTTTTCTATGTCATAGGGTCTTTAAGTCTGGGGTTTTGGGTTATATCTCATGTCATAACTCAAATTTTTAGTTTTCCATAAGCATGGTCTTGTTTTTAGTCTTGGCTTAGTGCCTTGGTGTCATGCTATCTTTTATCATCATGAAGGAAATAAGGGCCAAATGGGTCTCAAACCTGATATTAAAATCATCATCATCATATATCATGTCTCAAGGGTTTGTACACAAAATCTCATTATGTCATTTTCCAACTGTTTAGAGGTCAAGTCAGATGTCATATTTTCTTGCTTCCAACTCACCTAAAAGTTCATAGCATACCAAGAGGTATCTTGTGCACTAATGTCTCATCATTGCACTTTGAAAAAATGTCAGGGGAGATATTATCTTATCCAGTGCATTAAACTCATTATGTTTTTCAAGATTATTTCAAGGAACCATTATAATAGTTCCCATGAAGCGCGTTACTAGATTTTGAAAAGTGGCGATGTAGAGTGCATTGTGAACTGGTTGTAGTAGATTGAGGAGAATTGGATTATTTCATTTAACACCAACTCGAGTTCACAAAGAGCCAGCCTAACTCAGACATACCAGGTACCCCTTTGACAATTGCATGTTGCTTAAGTGGTTGATTGAGAATGTAAAGTTGTTGTGTATTGTTGGCGATGTGAACTGGTATTGGCATTGCAAATTGTTAAATGTTCATGTCCTACTAACTCTCTACACCATTAAAACCCATTGTTATGGTGTTATAAACCCTGGTCATTGGTCAATATTGTTATCTCAGGGTCATCCTACAACCTCCTTTTGCAAACAAGTAATATTACCCACTAATTATTATGCATTTTGAACTGTCTGTTATAACCCTGAACCACAAATTGTGCGTTGAAAAATGCCACTGCGAACCCTATGTATTTTGATTGACCAAACCCTTCTCAATTTTGAAATACATCTAAGTCCCAAGTTTTAATAAATCCTTATAGGCTACCTTTCAAGCATGAAAAATATTGTCAGTCCTTCATAAATCCCAATTCAATTGTGCTGCAAACTGGCGTTGTGAACTGGTGTTGGCACTACAAACCCTCTGTTTACACAGTTGACTCTTTTTTCATGTCTGCATTTTCACTCAGAATGAATTGTTGTCCCTCTTATCATTCCTACTTGCAAGTTTCTCATCTCCATACCATTTTTTTGTATAAGTTTTTAGACATGTGAACTCTAAATATGTCAGTTATGTAATCAAACCCTAAAAAACCATGTTTTACTCTATATTTCATATAGCAAATGTCATAATAGGTTACAAGAAATTTTTAAGACATAAATTATAGATAGACAACAAAGAAAGAAAATCCACAAGGGGGGAAAGATTGTAAGAACTGAACCATATGACATGCAACTCATCAAATCTAAACCATTTTTCAAGGAATCCTTCCAGAAGGTGGTTTGCCTTAACTTTTTTCAGAAAAATTGCCAAGAAATTTGCACTTAATTTCAATGGAACAAAGACTAAGATGGGTATGCTGGAGTCTGAAGTCTTAATCATTCTATTTATGTAGCTGCAGAGATACTTGATTGTGGACAGAAGTGGTTTAAAGCCATGTATTTGAACTCTTCTTTCTCCAAGGAATTATTTAAACCTAAATATCAAGGAGATAACTTGTCCAAAGGAGTGCCTAGAAGTCACATGCTGTAATATTTTGACAAGATTCTCAGGGTCATCCAAAGGTACTTTACATGTGACGGAAGGTTAAATATGGTATATCAATACCATATTAGATTACTGCTACACTTCACTGGGAAAGAATCCATGAACCTTTTGTTTTACCTTTTCAAGAGTATTGGAAAGATGTCAAATAGAGTCTAGGCAAAGTCTAAGCAGGTGGACACTGGTGTTTTTCACTCTGGTTTAATTAAGATGTTAGTGCTAGAAGATTTGAAGAAGACTAACACTCACTAGGAAACTTTCCTAACTGCATCAGATTTTCAAATAGACATTTCTCCTACACCACAGTCCAAAAGACAAACTCCTACCCCTATTGAGAAAACTGTGCATGCAGATTCAAGCAAGAAGAGGAGAATGACCAGGAGTGATAAATATTTTCAAGTTGCTAATAAATAAGAAGACGAAGGTGGTCCCTCACAACCTCCTCAAAAATAAATTTCACCTGTGGCAGAACCTATTCCTATGGAAATACCATCAAGAAAATCAAGGAAGTTGAAAGGAAAAAACTTGTTTTCTCCCCACCAGTTGTTGCAGAAAAAGTAAAATCTAGAAGACCTTTTACTAGATCAACAACTAAACAGCGTGTTCCTATAAAGGATGGTACAACAAAGACTTCATCTCAAAAAAAGGAAAATTTTCATATTTCCAAGAAGCCCATGGAGGTTATTGATATCAATAATCCTCCTCATGAAATTAACCCTACTTTCAAAAGACTCAGGAGGCATCTTAAGGATGCAAAAAATGAGATTGAAAAGTTCAAAAAATATTATATTTGGATTCCTGAATTAAGCTGAAAGAGATGTTAGATATATATGAGGAGACCATTCATAAAGCTAGATTCATGGCTAAGATGTATTTTCCCCTTCACAAGAAACTCAAGAATGTATATAGGCAGAAGAGAGCCTGCCAAGTTGAAATCAGAAAAGTAAAAGTAGAGTTACAGCCTTTCAGAGAAGAAGTGGAAAAAAGGAATTTAGATATGTTGGCTAAAGTGGATACTAGAAGGAATACCAAAACCAAAAGATGAATACAAGATGATCTTCCACATCAGCATCATTTTTTTCATAGTTTTGTATGTAGTTACAACACTAAGTGATGATTTTAGATTTTGAGTTAACTTAGCATCCTTTATGTTTTCTCCAAATTTATTTCAGGTTGTTAGGAGTTTTCATCATTTCTAGAAGGTCTATCCTACTTTTGGTACAATTTTTAAAAGTTCGAAATCTTTTTTCAAGAAAACATGATGCTACAGAAAATTTCACTGCAGATGGACTCACTGGCATTGCGAACTAGGTGTTTTAGGACAATTTGCAGCATTGGCATTGTGAACTCATAATATGGATATTTTGAAGGCGAGATGGAATGCCAAGTGTCAATATGAGCTTGTACCAACATTCATATTTTCAATTGCACATTAGAAGGCCACCTACCTCAATGAGATGCATGTAGTAAATCCACATCACGAGTTGTTAAGGACTTGTTCAAAACGTTGCCAACATTTTCCTACAAAATAGAATTTTTGTTATTTTCTTGTTGTACACATGTTGCCACGCTTCCCTTAGGCATGGAATCCTATGAGGAACTTAAGGGGTGAAGTGTAAAGGGTTCCTTTGATGTTTTGGTTATTTAACATGCATTGTAATTGGAGATGAGGTTCAAATGGTTGAAGAGAAAACTCTTATCTTTAGTCTATTATTGTAACAGAGTTTTTCCTGATGTATGGACAGGACTTAAGAATATTTTAATGGTGAAAAATCAGCTTTTTTCCTACTGTCATCTCTATTCTGTCTCACTTTTGTATTAATCTCTGGTGAAGGATTCATCATTATGTTTGTTTCCTTATTACAGTAAATGATTTATTGTGGTATTTTATGCAAGTAAATCAAAGTGATTTTCTCTTTGGATTAAGAAGTCTTATTCAAATGAGTTTTCTTCCATATGTGTTCCAAAAATACTTGATGTAAACTAACACACATATTTAACTTTCCTTGTTAAGTCTTCCATATTTCATTTATATCTTTTGAAGACCAATTTGAAGATATTCAAATCCTTTCTTGATGGTGTGTATTTCATGGAAGGTTTTGTGATTGACATCATAAACTGAGTTTCACATCCATTTTCCATACTTTTTAAAACATTGTTATTCATATTTTGATGGGTATTAGGCTTACATATACAACAATATAGGTGTGACTTCTAGTGCTAAAAGATACCTTGGAGGAAGCAATAATTAAGGCCACTGAGATTGAAAAAAATATAATTGAGATGGGTGTTGATACCGATATTATCCTGGGAAAAGTACAGAGGCAGCTGGGAGGCTTAAATATTGATGATCAAGGAGCCTCTAGCTCAAGAAATAATGAAGAGAATAAATCGCGACCAATCCAAAATCAAACAATTGGAGGAGGATTTTTTAAGGGAACCATACCAGATGTGAAGGTAGACCCTGTTGTGGAATAAAAATCCAAGAAAAGAATTGAAATTGCACAAATGAATGGAACCATCAGGAAAATTAAAAATCAGATAACCAGATTAAGAAGGGGGGGTAATTATGTAGCAAATATGAGAATGTCGATCAAAGAGAAAAGAAGGAACCATCCCCAAGAAAACAGAGTGAGGTTTGAAAACATTGATAATCCGCAAATAAAAAAGGTTCCCAAGAAACCAATCCCAAATGCAGTTGTTCTGGATGATGTATATGATGAGCAAATGGTTGAGAAAGGCAACGATTATTTACCTGATGAAAGTTCTGAAACTATATAGATGGATGGATGTGAGACATCCATGTATATATTTGAAGAAGACGGAAATGACCCTGACTTGCAAGAGAATGTTTCCCAGACATGAGCGTTTGTAAATAAATCCAAGAATAAAAATGATTCTGAAAAGGAAAAGGAAAAAGATAAAGAAAAGTTGAATGAGAAAAAGGAAAATGAAAATGCAACAGATAGTGTTGGAAGCAAGAATCAACACCTGATGAAAAACCCTACCCAGATGAATAATGTTGTAGAAGACTTGAGTAAGCTAAGGATAACTCTTCCTCTTACAGAAGTGGTAAAGATCACTCAACAAAGGAAAAATATTTTTAGATTGTTGGATGATCCATATGGAAAAATGGAGGTTATTGTTATAATTCTGAAACAAAGCCAGAACACATCAACCATCAAGTTGAGAGGTAAAATCCCACCCTGTTATATTTCAGTTGAAAATCATGATTTTGCACTTCATAATTGTTTAGTTAACACTGGCACGACCAATAATATTATGCTAATGGTGGTCATGGAGGCATTAGGCATGAGCTGCACCAAATATTATGAGATTGGTGAAAGTATATATGCAATCGATTCCAAACAAGTGCCAGCTTATGGGGAAATCAAAGATTTTTATGCTTTGATCGTGATGACTCCCCATATTATTACAGCTTTCAATATTGTTGTGGTAGACCTTCCTCCTTCATATGGAGTTGTTTTAGGAAGATATTGGTTGTCTATGATCGGAGGATACATAATGAACGATGGAAGCTGAATGATGTTTCCAGATAAAGAAGGAGCAATGATTAAGGTCCCTCATACATAGGAGACCCTTCTCTTTCAAAAAGAAGGATAATGAATTAATGGAATATTATATAGACGATGGGATCAGAAACTATGCTATCCTAGACATGGAGTAGATTGAAGACATGGAGAAAATTCAAGATATGGAAAATCAAAAGCATCAGTTTGAAGGTTACTCAAGGATGTCATTTGATGGATCTTGTTCAAGTTCCAGGAGTGGAGTTGGAATTTTCCTTGTAAACCCAGGAAATATTATGCATCCACATGCTACCAGACTTGAGTTTGCATGTACCAATAATGAGGTATAATAAGAAGATTTGATTCAGGGAATGATTATCTTACAAGAAATTAAGATAGAACATCTAATTATGACAGGTGACTCTGAGTTGGTAATAAATCAAGTTACCCAGAGGTATAATATTAAAAAAGAAATACTCAAGTTATATTTCAAAAGAGTTAATGAATTGATGGAAGCCTCCAACTCTTTCAAAATTTATTTCGTCCCAGGGAAAAAAATAAGAAGGCAGATTCATTAGCTTTAGCGACCTCACTGTCAAACCTGGATGATTTTCAGAGCAAAACATATTTTCAAGTAAAAAGAATATTTAAACCTTTTGTACCTGATAATTAGGAGTATTTACAAGTATTTGAGAATGATGAAGAATTGGAAATTTTTTTGATGAATGATGATGAAGATGAGGACAATCACATAACTATTGTCCCGAGGAATTGTATTCAATCTGAGTCTCTTTTTACAAGAGACAATCATGCTAAAAACCGCCTGGAAGAAGCATCGCTCAAAAAGGTCCAAGAAACAAGAAAAATTAATATTGAAACTGATAGTCCCCAAAATACATCAATTTGGGAGTTTATTGCACAATTGAGGAAGTTTATCTATATGTCACATTATTTAAAGAATATCTTGATGTGTTTGCATGGAGTTATGATGATTTGAAGGCATATGATAAAACAATATTTCAACATATTATTCCCTTGAGAGAAGGGGCAAAGCATGTCAAGCAGAAGATAAGGATAATGAACCCAAAATTAAAACCACTAGTAAAGGTTGAATTGGAGAAATTAAAGAAGGATAGAATAATATACCCCATTAGACATTTTGATTGGCTTTCAAACCCTATGATAGTAAGAAAAAATATTGGGGAGATCCGGATGTGTGTAGATTTCAGGGATCATAACAAATTAAGCGTAAAGGATAATTATCATTTGCCTAACATGGAGTTTCTTCTCCAACAAGCCATGAGATCATCCTGCATGTCCATGTTAGTTGGTTTTTCTTGGTATAATCAAGTCTTGGTTATTGAAGAAGATAGATAAAAGACAACTTTCATAACACCTTGGGAGACATATGCATATGCTCGGATTCCCTCTGGTTTAAAAAATGCAAGAGATACATTTCATAGGGCTATGGATCATGCTTTTGATGGGTTGATAGGAAAATTCATGGTGGATTATCAAGATGAATTAATAGTAAACTCAAAAAAACAAGAAGTGATCACATTCATCACCTGAGGAAATTTTTTGGCAGGTGTAGGTTATATGGTGTTTCCTTAAATCCAAAGAAATGTTTATTTGTTGTAACTCAAGGAAAAATATTGGGTCATATTGTGTACAAGGAAGGAATCTATATATATCCAGAAAGATTTAAAGCTATAAATGAACTCAACCCCCCATCATATAAGAAAGGAGTTCAATCATTCTTTGGAAACATCAACTTTGTATGAATATTTGTCCCTGACTATGCAAGTATCGTGAAGTCGATCAATTTATTGTTGAAAAGGGACCAAAGGTTTGAATGGACCACAGATACATAAGGACCTTTAAAACTATGAAAAAGGAAATCACTACAGCTCCAGTCCTCATTAGCCCAGATTTTCAAAGAGACTTCATCATTTATTCTTTTGCTACATAAACAATTATTGCATATATTATTACTCAGAGGAATACCAAGGGTGAAGAATTTCCAATTAGCTTCATGAGAAATACCCTTCATGATTGTGAATTGAGATATTCAGAATTGGAGAAGCAAGCCCTATCTCTTGTGAAAGAGGTGGTTCACTTTCATACTTACTTACTAAATTCGCATGTCATTGCGTATGTTCCATCCTCTCATGTGAAGATGATTTTAAATTAGCAATTGAGAGAAGGAAAATGGGAAAACTAGCTGGCAAAGATTCAAGAATATGATATTGAAATTAAACCTTTAAAGGAAGTTAAAGGACAGGGTTTATGCAAGCTCATTGCAAATAATGATTCTTTGGATGGAGTGATTTCAATCTCAGTAGGAGAACCCATGGAAGATTCAGAGTGGTATAGAGATATTGTATTCTACTTGAATTCTAGACAATTTCCAATCACCATGAACCCTAAAGAATGAAGAAAATTGAAGATGAAGTCAAGTCAATATGTACTGATTGTTGATATATTGTTTAGGAGGAACTATGATGGTATATTGTTGAAGTGTGTTGATGAAAGGAAAGATCAAGAATTGATGAAATAATTCCATGAAGAAATTTTTGGTGGACATTTTGCACCTACCGCCACCGCTAATAAGATAATAAGAGTTGGGTTTTATTGGCCATCATTTTTTAAAGACTCATATCCTACTATAAGGAAATGTGTATCTTGTCAACAATTTTCAGGGAAAATGAAAAAAATTGCAATTCCATTACATCCTATATCCATAGAACAACGATTTTCCCAATGGGGACTCAATTTCATTGGCCCAATAAATCCAAAGTCAAACAAAGGACATATATATATCCTCACTGCTATAGATTATTTGAAAAAGTGGCTAGGTGGTGGCATTAAAAAAGGTTGATTTTGAAGAGTTGATTAAGTTTCTCAAAGATAATATTTTTTCAAGGTTCGGTGTCCCAGAAAAATTCATCACTGATAATGGTTCGATTTTCATGGCTCAAAATTTACAGAATTTTGTGGAGAATAAGCGATTGTTATGGGGAAATCATCAAATTATTATCCAAAAGGGAATGGTCTTGTAGAATCCAATAATAAGACACTCATTCAAATAATGAAGAAAACTATTGATAAGAACCAAAGGAATTGGCATTTGAATTTGACTGATGCATTGTGGGTGAGAAGAATGACTCTAAAAGACAGCACTGGAATGTCTCCATATACATTGGTTTATGGAAAAGAAGAAAAAATGGCAATTAACCTCGAGCTAAATTCCTTGAATTTTGTAGTTAATACAAAGGATGTAGAATACAGTTCACCTATGAAAAAGAGAGTGAACCAGTTATTGAAATTGGAGGAAGAATGAAGTAAAGCCTTGAATAGAAATTCTCAGAGACAAGAAAGTATCAAAATATATTTTGATCAGAATGCAACCATAAAGAATTTTCAAAAGGGAAAATTGGTGTTGCTCTGGAACAAGGCTAAGGAGAAATCATCGATGCACACAAAATTCAAAGAACTTTGGGTTGGACCATACATCATTGAAAATATCCTAGGTTTTAATTCTTGTATGCTCAAAGATATGAAGGTTAAAATGTTAATGTTTCCTGTTAATAGGCACATTTGAAAGGTTTATTCTCCTAAAATTTTATCATTTCCTTGTACATAATTTTTCTTTTACTTAGTTTGTATATCCTTACCTTTTGACTCCATAGCCCAATGGATGGAAGCACCTAGTAATGAAGATTTTGGATTCTTGACAACCCACAAAGGGTTATCATCCCACAGTTGGAGCCAGTTGTTGAGATATTTTCATGTTTCCAAGGTTTTATTCCCTGTTCTATCTTCCCAACTTATTTTTTCCATTTATTTTCCCTCTTCTACACCTCCCCTTGTTTTCCTCTTTCTTTTATCCTTTCTTATCTCCCTTTCCAGTTACCATACTTAGTCATATTTCATTGATCGATAGGTTCACAGGTTGGCAGGTTTGTAGACCTTCATCTCAATCCACTTTCCCATGTCATAAGTCCGTTGCTACACTACACTTAGCCATTTTTTCAACTTTGTGGGTTCATGGGTTCAATCCCTTGTCCTCCAAGTTCCATGATATTCACTTTGCACCCAAAGTTTCTTGATCTACATTTTGACCATCGTATTTGTCGTGGGTGTCGAACCCCAAAGTATTTTATTCCTTCTACATGCAAGTCTGGCCGACTTCCTTTCTACACTTAACATTTTTTTTTATCATCCATAACTGCGGGTTCACGGGTTCTCGAGTTCATGAAAAGTTACATATTCAAACTCGCTCTCGTTCGTCCCCGCCATTCTCTTGCTTTTCCCAATATGCATTAAGTGTTTCTTAATGATAACAATTATTGTGAAGGCTTTGAAAATATCGTCATTAATGGCGAAAGGCTCTAAGAATTACTCATTAAATTGCATTATATCTCCATTTTCCAAGGGATTAAATTATTATTATCTCTCCAAAAAGATTTATTTGAAGTTATTATCCAGCTAAAGAAATACTCCCATCAACCTATGGCAGCATCAGCTATAGAATATTGTTTTGGTGTTACTTTAAATATTTCTGGTCGTGAAGACCAGAACTTGTAGTGGTCAAGAGAATATTCATATTATTCCTCTCCTCCTACACAGAAAGACGTAATTTGGGAATCTGGAATCGCTTGCGTTGGGTGTTTTCCTAAGGTTTTTTAGTGTAAAGAACTTGTTGCATGGTGTGTGGACAGGTATGTTCCAAGTCAAAGAATTATACAACTCCAAGATCATTCTCTGATTTCCCTTTCACCGCAAGTTTTTTGAAAGATGTTGAAGCTGCTAGAGCCGACGCTTAATTTCAAAGGAGAAGACTGCAAAGAGTTTTTGAAGAAACATAAAAATCGACTTGACCTCCTTACTGAATATTTGGAGAATCCTGCATCCATCCAAAAATATATAACCAAAATCCAGGTTGAGTCTTTTTAAAACTCTTATCGAGAAATTGCATGGTTGTTTACCAGGTTGAAAGGTCGAGAAATCATTGATACTATCTCTCGCATGATTTAATATATTCTATATTTTACTGTGAAATAAAAAGACATCTTTGACTGGGGAAAATTGATTTCTATTGAAATCTCGTCTCAGATATCACACTATAAAACGGACAAAAAATTATTTATGGCTTGTTATCTGATATTCTCTATTGTGTGTTGTTGTCAATTCCCAAACTTAACCATAAGTAAGAGGGTGGATCGTGAAATAGATCCAGTTACTTTCGGGTATAAGGAACTATGGAGACATAAGACCCCTTTGTATTTTTATGAAGTTTATAATGATTTTGTTTTAGTCTTCAAAAGGTTGTTGTTGGGGAAAAATACTTCAAGGATATCTGACCAAGCTAATAGATTCTTAGAGAAAAAAGGAACAATAGAAAAAATGGAAAATCATAGTGTCATAAGGATATTTTGTTCGAAAGAAAATCCTTCTTTTCTCCCGTATCATGTATTTAACAAACTATTTATTACAAAGGTGGCAAGGAAAGATAATTTGTGGCTACATTTTTTCCATGAAAAAAGGAAAAAGTAATTTATTCCCCTGCCATGGAAGATTGGAGATTTCATGTTCAAAAATATAAATAAATTTGACGAGTTTTCAAATCATTTCAACAATGTGAATTTAAATTATGTTGAAAAGATAAAAGGCTTTGATCTGAACAAAATATTTGTAGAACATATGCTTTGAGTGGGATTCAATAACTCATTCATCCATAATAAATTGAATGAATAAGAAGAAGGTAACAACCAAAGTACTATCGTACACGATGTTGGTGACCTAGAAATATTACTCAGTAGCAATGATTTTTATAATAAAAGGGGAAAAGGTCCCAATGAAAGGAGCGTTCAATATCTAGTTGTTACTCCTAACAATACCACATCTCGGAGCAATGCTCCAATGGCCCATCCAATTAAAAAGGTTGTCAACTGTTGTTCAAGTGGAGGGGGAGAGAAGAATCCTCCCCTTGGGAAAATTGAGAGTTCACATAAGCTCCCCGTGAGAAAGAAAAGGAAGAATTTAGTGCAAATGGAAGAGGATAATCTTATAGAAAATGGAATCCAAAGCTTTTCTCTGGAGGACATGGAGCTAAAAGTAGATATAGAGAAAATATTTCCTGCAATGGAATAGCTAGAAAATATGGCTCAACAAATTTCTTTATTGGAATTCGTTGCAAATGAGACCTTTAGTGAAGAAGAATCCTTCACTTTTCAAAGTGTTGATTTTGATAAAGAGTCTAACAAGTTGATTGTAGAAAGAGGTTGCCAAAATAATAAAAAGGGAAATTTTCTCTTAGAGTCGACCTAAAGGACATGCAACCGTACCAAATTTCCAAAATCCATAGGGAAACCAAGGATGGTCTTGATGATTCTATTGATGGTTTGGAAGATGAAAATGCTAAGTTAAAAGAAAGGATCAAAGAATTGGAAAATGAATTAATGCCTCTTCCAATCTTGTAAATTCCTTTGTCAATGGTTAAACCAACTACAACCATAAAAAATATAGAGAAAAACATTAAAAATAGAATGTCATTGATAACAAAAGCATGGTAGGTATCAAAAAAATTGTTTCTTTCGACTCAAGGGAACATGCTTTTCATGAGTATCTGCAAGATGATTTAAAGAATGAAGAATATTTCTACGTTGATGTTGTCTTTCCATTTTGAATAAAAATCTCAAACATGACATAATTGAAAAGAAGAGAAGAGGATTTGCCTTCTCCAGTCGAATTAAATAGTTGAATGCTTCTTGGAAAGAAAAGATCAAGAATTTGAATAACATTGTCCAAGCACGCAGCAAAGACATAGTAAAAAGAGAATAATTGTTCAAAAGACTCACAGAGATAGATCTGGAAAGAAGCATTGATGAGGTACAAAACCCTAAGTTAATTATCAATTCAATGTTTATGACAAAGCAACAATTTGATGAACAAGTTGAGATATCAAAGGGGTTATCATCTAAGAAATTTTATGGAATAATTGAATATAATGAAGAAGAAATAGATATTGGCTCATTGATTATTCTGTAAAAAATCAAGATATTGAGGAGGCAATACATGGCATTTCTCATGACTTAAGAGACTTGGAAGGAGAATTATTCAATATTAAAATCAAGCATGAAATAAATGTTGCTCCAATGAAAAGCTACATTGAAGATTGGTTTAAAAAGAAAATTGATAAATTAACCAAAGAAGGCCAAGAAGGAGTAGTTGAGATGGTTCCTATTGTTGGAGGAATTTCTATTTTCGACACACTAGTTCAGTGGGAGTTAACTAACTAGTTCTATTTTTACCATCATTATTATGCATGCATGCATTCCTAAGGAAAGCTAACTGCTTGATTGTTTTTCTTAATTATGAAATGTTTTTCCCTATATATGAGTGTATTCCACTCATTCATTGTATCATATTGATCATGATCTATGTATCAATCATCAGCTCATTGGAGTATTGTGAATATATTTTCTCATTCTTTCATATTGAATCTCTCTTCCTTTATTGATAAGTTGTGTTTGTACTTTCTTTAGCTAGATCTCCTGTGCAAGTTTCCATGAAACACTGACATGGTATCAGAGATATGTTGCTTGGAGAAAGCTAGACAATCCAAAGAATAAGGAAAATCGGGGTTTTGGCGAGCTAAATCTATAGTCGTAACTTTCAGCAATTATTCCTCCAAAAATATTATGTTTTGGATGAAACGGCTCACAATGAAAGTAAATAGACCCATTTTGGAAGTGGGTTTTCAACCGTTTGGCGAACTTCTTCATCGTTTGCTCATAAAGTAAGCTGCAAGACAGCCACCTGAAATTGATATGAATCCATGGCCATACCTTTCTACATTCATTACTCCCAAAATATTACGTTTTGGAGGAAACGACTCACGAAAAAAGTAAATCAACCCATTTTGGAAGTGTTTTTGAAACCGTTTGGAGAGATTCCTCACCGTTTTCTCAGAAAGTAAGTCACAAGATCATCTCTTGAAACTGATACGAATTTTCACTTAAAGTGTCATTTCTGTCATGATTTCTTAATTTTTCACTTGCAGATTGAGAGTAAATTTTTAGGGGTTCTTAGAAACAATGGGAGTGATGGATATGACAACTATTATACAGTCAAACTTGGTGGTAATCCTCACACCATACAATTATTTTGATTGGAAGTCCAAGGTGACATTCCAACTCAAAAGAAAATGACTATATAATTTGACGATGGCGACAGAAACAAAACCTACATCAGGGATTGAGAAGATGAGATAGGTGAACCGTAAGGATGAGGCCACGGGACTACTTCTTGATTTAATCTCCACTGATTTGTGGTTTCTTGTTGCCACATGCAAGACTCCAAACGAGATCTAGACAACCTTGGAAGGACTCTTTGGAAAGCAGGATGAGATGCGAGGTCATATGCTTGAGGTAGAGTTGAATACCTTAGACCCTAAAAGTTTTGATAATATACAAGTTTTTTTTACTAAATTTAAATCTTTGCTATTAAGCTTGGGTGAATGTGGTATTGATAATTCTACACAAGAGAAACAACTTATGCTAACAATCTTGGCCAAGCTAGGACCAGAATACATTGTATATGTCTCAAATTTTCATTCTGGTAGATGTCTTTTTGGAACAAATTGGAAAATGCCTACGTTGGCTTAGTTCATTGAGTCTCTTACACAAGAGAAGAAAAAACTCATACAAATGGGCCTCATGAAAGATCCCAAAGCACATGCACTCACCATGCATGATGGAAAAGGGTCATCCAAATAGAACAGGAAGGAGGGATATTCCAAACCCTTCAATGATTCTTCAGGTTCCAGAGACTCTTCAAATTCCAAGAAGAAGAAGAACAAGGGAAAGCAATGCACTTAATTCAATAAACCGAATCATGAATAATCCACATGCATGAAGAAACATATCTATCTTATGGCACAGGCACTTTAGCAGAACAACCTTGGAAACTTCATTTCAGAGGGAGTCAAGAAGNAATCATCATGCTCTGGTTGCAATTAATTCCTCATATGACTCATGGATTATAGATTCTAGTGCATCCCATCATATGGTAGTGAAAGAGGAAGTTTTCTCTTCTTTGAGTCCATGCTCAAGACCCCCTATTCTCATGGGGGATGATACTTCAATAGCAGTAGCATAAGGGAGAGTGTAACTCCACAATGGTAGTTTTGAGAATGTTCTACATGTTCCAAATATTTCTATGAAACTGCTATCAGTTTATCAGATCACTCAGAAAGGTAAAAAGGTTGAATTTACATCAGATTCAGTTTCAGTAATTGACATGCATGACAATTCCATTATTTCAATTGGTGAGGTGGATCACAAGTCAAGGTTGTATAAATTCACTAAGTTTTTTGATGATGACTCCTCTATTCTACTTACACATAAGGAGACTACTTTGCATGCACCTCCAGTGAAACATGCATATACTCTTGTTCTTCCATCAGTTTCAGACATCAGAGATGATTCCATGCACTCAGATTTTGTACATGGAAATAAGAAGGTGGTATAGTCAGATAAGAAGCCAGTGTTGAAGCTTCAACAGATGCCCAAGAAGGCACAGACCACACTTCAGGAAGCAGGCAACCTTGCAGGGAATCCATTGGATTCGAGCATTACTCGATCTCGTCATGAGGGTCCTTCTCATGTACTTTCAGCTTCAGAACTTGCGATGCCCATGCATTGCTATATGGTTCAATCTATTGATCCACAAAACTACAATAGGGTTGTGGGAAATCCATTATGGAAAGAAGCCATGCAGAAGGAGTATGACTCACTCCTACAGAACCAGACTTGGCATATGGTTCCACTTCCACCATAAATGAATATTTTCAGGTGCAGATGGGTCCACAGGATCAAGAGGTACAAGGCTAGACTGGTTTCCAAAGGACTTCATCAGATCCATAAAGATTTATATATCTTCACGAAGACTTTCAGTGAGAAGAAGTTTCAGACTTTGCGGGATCATCTTGTAGTGAATAACACAGTTGCCTAGAAACTGTAATTTTCTTCTCTTGATACATTATCTTTTGAGAGGGGGGGGGGGTTCCCATGTGGTTTTCCCTCTTTCCTCACTTTTATTCAGTGTTCATTAGTTGCATTTTACATGAGTACCTAAAATGGCCTAGTAGCCAAGACTCATTTTTTACTCCATAGTGATGTTCAGGGGGGGTGTTGGAGAAATTTATATTTTCAACACACTAGTTCAGTGGGAGTTAACTGACTAGTTCTATTTTAGACTTTCTATTTTTACCATCACTATTATGCATGCATGCATTCCTAAGGAAATTTAACTGCTTGATTTCTTTTCTTAATTATGGAATGTTTTTCCCTATATATGAGTGTATTCCACTCATTCATTGTATCATATTGATCATGATCTATGTATCAATCATCATCTCATTGGAGTATTGTGAATATATTTTCTCATTCTTCCATATTGAATCTCTCTTCCTTTCTTGATAAGCTTTGTTTGTACTTGCTTTAGCTAGATCTGCTGTGCAATTTTCCATGAAACATTGACACCTATAACCATCAATGAGGAAAATAAAAGGACAATAGAAAGAAAGTGAACATGAGAGAAACCGTCATAGTAAGTTTATTATGATCATGTCTTGCTTTCTTTATGATTTTTTCATCCACTTACTTCACTTCTTTGACTAGAAAATTTTAATCGAAATCTTATAACTCCTTCCTATCTTATTTCCAGGTCTTGCTACTCTGTCATCACCCACCATCTTCTTTCCACATATTAATTCTTGTTTATATTTGTTTTATGGTCTATGAGAGCACCAATCCTAGTCCTAAGGAAAAACACATTTAAATTTTAAAGCTTGTAACAGACTATATTTTTCAGAAATCCGAAGAGAACTATTTCGGGATCAGTTTTGACAGTGTTTTATAACTCTGAGTTTTGAGTATAAAATATATGAGATTGATCTATCATTTTCTTTATTTGAGCTCCACGTGTGTTTACTCTATTAAAGTTATCTTATGTGTGCAGACCATTTTCTTTTATTTTATGTGATCAGAAATATTTATTTTAACTATGATGGATGTGAGGAAATTTTGCTTATTTTTTTCAAATATGTGGTGTGAGGTTCCTGGTCATCTCTCAGGGACTCTCTTTAAAATATATATATATTTTACTACAGTCTTTATATTTCTTTGAATTTCACGGCGGACTTTCTCAAAGTCCTATATTATTTTTAAAATCTAGAATTCCAAGAAAATATTGAAACAAAGAGTGCCACCTCTATAAAAACGCAGGGGGATATGTATCCCCGTGAGGTTTTCATTTCGGTCCTAATGGATTTAAGCGTCAAAACCACTCCCCAAAAATGGTGCCAAAATGTTGGTGTAATCATATGTATAATATATTTCCAATCATTAATATGTCAACCATGATTCGTAATCAACAGAGTTTCTACACTATATGTGCCGAAAAAAAGTGATTCTAATCTAACTAATAAACATAGTGAATACTACTTCTAGATATTAAGCTTCGTTTCAACACAAAGGATAGTCACACTTTATGGGAATGGAAATCCTTCTATCTTATCCTAAACTAAATCTTACCATTCAAAAGGAAAATTTTGATAGATAACACACTTGTAGAATTCAACAAATGACTGATAGAGAAAAGAAAGTTTCCCACTTACTGGCTCATGAAATATAAAGGAGGGAATCCTTTCCTTTTCTTGCAATGTTTGATCCTCTATAAATTTCTATCTACTTCTCCCAACTCAATCAAATGAAGCATACAAATAATATCAAAATCAAACACATTCTTAAAATCTTGCATCTTTGAGAGAACTGTCTAGTTTAATAGACCAGGAGCAGAAATCCATTTATCGGTTCATGTAATGCAAAAGATGGATTATCAAATTACTCTGGTACTAACACACTTTTACAATTCAATATGAATAACATATTCATAAATGAAGATAACCACACTTCAAGAATGCAACTAATCTAACATTACATATTTTTGAAAGTAAAGTAGATAAAACACCTACAGTTTTGGTGCACCACACTCATCATACATCAATTCATATCCAACTCAAACCAGAAATTGCATTATGCTAAGTACAAGATGAATAAAAACTAAGTTTAAGATGATCACAAACCAGTATTGGATCACACCATGCCAGTACAGGAACCAAATATACGCTACAGTTTTACAGTAAGCTCGCCAAGTTGGACCGGTCGGGCCTGACCGATTCTAACAGGGAATCTTAAAAAGTTCACAGAATGTTAGACTTCAAATAACGTACAAAATCATCACTGCAATTCACATTTCTTTTGAAGAAAGATTCAAAGAAAATATAGATTCATAAACTTAATTCTTCATCATAAAAATATCTGTAATTATTCTCCACTATGTTTTCAGTCACATACATGCCCTCTTTATAAGAGAAGCAACCTAATATAATCGAGGTAATGGATAATGTAAAAATAAATGTATCAAATCAAACACATGATTTTATTGTTTTGAAAGTTACTTCATCCTCATGAAACGAAGTGCATGAGGATGGAATAATATCGTATGGACTCAAAATAAGTGATCTCATTCACTAACTGACTCCTCGAACTCATCGAAATATCCATTTAGTTGATTGCATTTATATTTTCAAATTCTGGTACCAAATGGTTGTTGATGCTGGTACCGAATGACCTGAAATGTTCTAGTATTGGATGGTTTCTAGAACATTCTGGTACCAGATGGTTTCTGGAACATTATAGTACCAGATGAGCTGAATTGCGAGTACAATATGAGTTGAATTGTGAGTACCGGATGAGTTGAATTGCGAGTACCAGATGACATGTAGTGTGAGTATCAGATGACATTTATTGCGAGTACCATATGACCTGTCTTGCGAGTACCATATGACATGTCTTGCTATGATTTCAAAAACAAGGATGTTAGATGGAATAAAGCATATATATAATTGTTCTAATTATCAATAAACCATGCAAGTCATATGCTTAAACTTTTATTACCTCATGTACACCAAGGAATAGTCAAATGGGTGTATCATCAAACAAAATGAATGGATTATTGATAGTTTTAGGGAAACATAATCAATATAAGGCACATAAGTAAGGTAAATATGGATGTCAAAAAGGAGACTCAACATTTCCCCCATGCCTTATCCATTGCATGTCCTCATGGAGCAATGGTCTTCAAAATTTTAAAATAGGTGAATTTCATATTGAATTAACCATCTGTTGCTTTTGCTAAGATGTCCAGAACTGAAGTTCCATTCGTCTTCATCTCTTTAAGACATCATTTGAGTACTTTTCGATGTAACATATTCCTTTTAGCCTTTGTTTCCGACTTTCTACCCAAATGAACAACCTTCTTAAGTTTTACAATGAGATTTTATTTCTTATCTCATAGCTTTTGATTATGGGAATTGAGAAATTCATTCTCCTTATTTATATGTGCATCCAAGACTTCATATTATGTCACATCTTGTCTCAACTTCTCATTTTGTTTCTGAAGCCTCTGTATCATGATATTCATTTATTGTTTAGTTAGAGTGAAAAGGGGTTCTTCCTTCTTCCTAACCTTTTTATTATCCTTTCGTCCAAATGATAACTCTTTTAAAGTTTCTGCAAAAAGTTCCTGTGTTGCATTAATCTCCTTAATAGAGTCATCCCCTTCCTCTAGTGAAGTTGGAATATCAATTGGTTCCTCTTGCAAGGTTGGGAGAGTGGGGAATTATTTTTTGTTAATCATACTCTTAGTGTTCCTGTGGTTAGGCTTTAGACTAACAGGGGATTTTTATTCGTATTCCTCCATTGCTTGAATGACATGCACCTCAGCCTCTTCCTTAAATAACCACCTTTTCTTTGTTTTTTTTTATGTCTCAACAATCTGTTTTTTCTTGGTTTTACTCCGGGTAGATGTTTTGGTACTAGACTCTGGTCTGGTACCAAACACTTCAGGATTCTTACTATTACTTCATGTTTTGACTCTTGACTTAGGGGTTTCTTCCACTTTGATTACCTTTTTTCTATTTTGATTTGTTGCTAGCCCCAACATCTTTGGCCTTAATACCTAGTTATTTCTTCTTTCTTTCACTACTTCCCGGATCTTCTTTAGACTCTTTATTTCCCTTTCCCTTTTTTCCTTTTTCTATAGACTTAGGGGTTTCTTCAGTAGGGCTTGTAGTAATCTCTTCTAGGGTAACATATCAAGTAATTAACTGTTTCCAACTACTTCCTCATTTCTTTAATTTAGATACAACTAATAATTTCATTAAGACGTGGTGATAGAGACTTGTCTCTATTTTCTTAGAAGTAGATCTAACCCCTCTAGCCATCTTACTTAAATGCATCCATAAAAAGTACAGAAAATTCATCTTTGGACCACCTTCAAAATGCAACAATAATCTTAAGTGGTAAATGAAGGTAATGGCATACCTACCTTCGCATGTTAGAAATATTTGTAGGCTAACAAGCATGGTGCAATACTCTGGTTTAATCCACTGGTGAGGAATACCTTTAGTCCAATTTGGATTTGAATTCTCAGGCACTGAGAACTGCTAAGAGACTTGTGGGTCAATCACCATGCCCTTAAGTAATTTTCACTCTCCAATGGCAAGCCAATTTCTTCTTCTATAGAAGCTCCAGTCACCTGCAGTGTCATACTCCCCAATTGAACAGTCTCACCATCATAACTCTATGCAAATGCCTGGGGCATTTCATCATGGTGACCTCGAGATTGTTCTAGAAATGGTACCCACCCAGCCTGTTCAAACATTTCTCTACACACCTTATATTCCTCTATCTCTCAAAATACCATAAACACATGTTCATGGTGATCAACCCCCATTCATGTTTTGGAATAAATTCTCAGTTTGATACAGTGAATCGGGGTCTCTTCGATAGGAGTGTTTGGTACCGGAACAAAGTAACAGGCCTGGTAGAGTAACGAAATTGACAGAGTAATGGCACTAAGTAGAGTAACTAACCCAAGAAACAAATGTGGGATAATGATAAGGTTCATTATGATATAACGGTTATAATGATGCTCATTTGAATGGATACGCCATTCAGAGGAGCGTCTTTTATCATAATGTTCAAATTATAGTTATGATGGAAAAGAAGTAGCAACGACGTGCTTGGGTATGTGGAGTCATGAATAATATATTAGATTCGTTAGTGATTTGACATTAAGTCTTATCCAATCTGTTGTGGATAATAATTAGGAGAAAGGGTCAGATGTGACTCTAATACTTGGCCAAGAGATTTCACAAATGACTTTTAACTAATAGGTCTCTTACCTATATTACCTTTAAAATAGAAGTGATATAGTTATAGTTTAGTTCCAATTTGAAGAAAGGAACACATAAAAGAATACATCCCAGGATGATTAACTCGTCTCTTATCCAAGTTTATAGAGATAAATCTCTTCTTTCTTAGGTAGGGTGAATTACATATACTGAGGGTCCCACTTTCATGCAAACCTATTTATTTTAAAGATAGAACCCTAAGGTGGATACTGGAAGGTTCTTAAGAACATCATCCGAGATATATAAATGTCAACCAGGATTCATAATCAACAGATTTGTTGCACTATACGTGCCAGAAGCAAGTGATTTTAATCTAAATAATAAGCATAGTGAATACTACTTCTAGATCTTAAGCTTTGTTTCAACCCAAAGGCTAATCACACTTTAAGGGAACGAAAATCATGTTATCTAAAGGGAAAAAAAATCATTTTATCTTGTCCTAAACTAACTATTACCATTCAAAAGGAAAAGTTTGACAGACAACACACTTATAGAATTCAACAAATGACTGATACATAAAAGAAAGTTTCCCACTTACTGGATCATGAAATATAAAGGAGGGAATCCTATCATTTTCCTGCAATGCTTGATCCTATATCAATTTCTATATACTTCTCCAAACTCAATCAAATGCAACATACAAATAAACTCAAACACATTCTCAAAATCTTACAGCTTTGAGAGAACGGTCTAGTTTAATAGACTAGGAGAAGAAATCCATTTATCGGTTCATGTAATGCAAAATATGGATTATCAAATTAATCTGGTACTAACACACTTTTACTATTCAAGATGAATGACAGATTTAGAAATGAAGATAATCACGCTTCAAGAATGTAACTAATCTAATATTACAAATTGTTGAAAGTAAACTAGATAAAAGCACCTACAATTTTGGTGCACCACACTCATCATACATCAATTCATATCCAACTCAAACTAGAAATTGAATTATGCTAGGTACAGGATGAATAAAAACTAAGTTTAATACGATCACAAACCAGTACCAGATCACACCACACCAATACAGGAACCAATCTATGCTACATTTTTACAGTAAGATCGCCAAGTTGGACCGGAGGGCCCTAACCGATTCCAATAAAGAAGCTTAAAAAGTTCACAGAATGATGGACTTCAAAGAATGTACAAAATCATCATTGAAATTCACATTACTTTTGAAGAAAGATTCATAGAAAATATAGATTCATAAACTTAATTCTTCATCATAACAATATCTGTAATTATTCTCCACTATGTTTTCAGTCACATACAAGCCCTCTTTATAAGAGAAATAACCTGATATAATCGAGGTAATGGATAATGTAAAAATAAGTGTATCAAGTCCAATACATGATTTTCTCATTTTGAAGGTTACTTCATCCTCATGAAATGAAGTGCATGAGAATGGAAGAATATCTTATGGACTCAAAATAGCCGATCTCATTCACCAACTGACTACTCGAACTCATCGAAATATCCATTCAGTTGATTGCATTCATATTTTTAGATTCTGGCACTGGATGGTTGTTCATGTTGGCACTGGATGACCTAGAATGTTCTAGTATCGGATGTTTTATAGAACATTTTGGTACCAGATGGTTTCTGGAGCATTTTGGTACTAGATGAGATGAATTGCGAGTATTGGATGAGATGAATTGTGAGTACCAGATGACATGGAGTGTGAGTATTGGATGACCTATCTTGCGAGTACCGGATGACCTGTCTTGCGAGTACTGGATGACCTATATTTCTACAATTTCCACAACAAGGTTGTTAGATGGAATAAAGCATATAGATAATTTTTCTAACTATCAATAAACCATGCAAATCATAGGCTTAAATGTTTATTACCTCATGTACACCAAGGAACGGACAAATGGGTGTATCATCGAACAAAATGAATGGATTACTGATATTTTTAGGGAAACATAATCAATACAAGGCGCAGAAGTAAGGTAATTGTGGATGTCAAAAATGAGACTCAACAGACATGTAAAAAAAATCATTAACATTTTCATTTTTAGATTTCTTTCAAATCAACCTAAGGTTATGGCATCAAAATTTTAACAAAACATGAATATAAGAAAAAAAATATTTGGATGTTAAAAAAATAATATTTTTAAATTTTCCATACAAGTTTAAAAATTATATATTTAAAAAAAATTAATGGTTATAATTTTTTAACAAAATTTAGGAAAATTACACAAATTTCAATTAACCCCTACCCATACAAATCAATCATTTAAAATAATCCACAAAATTTATAAAAAAATTTAATCACCTTCTATATGGTCACGGAAATTGTGACACAAATAGCCATCAAAGGAAGTACATTTCTTACTTTGTATTATATTAATTTTAAACAAATTTAATTAATCTTTTTCACCTAAAATAATATTTAAAATAATAATGATAATAAAAAATTTTAATTTTTTTTTTTTAAATATACAAATTATTATTTAAACCAAAAATTACTATATCAAATAAGAATACAAACAAAGAAATTAATTAAAATATTAAAAACTATGATTATAAAAAACAAAGAAATTAAAAAAAAATCAAATTATAACAAATTATAAAACAACCTAAAAAATGCTCCTCCCCCCAACAAATGCTCCCCCTCCCCCCAAGCAAATCATGGATTACTAGGTCAGGAAAAGGTAGGTGGAAGGAATATTGGTAGAGAATTATAGAAATGGATGGGATTACAAGGAAAGAAAGATGGAATGAGCAGTGGAAAAAGAAATAAGTTTGGGGTAGCAGGTGAGAGATATATGATTAGAGATGATAGGGGGGTAGGAATAGAACCTACTTCACTTAGCCCCTGCCCCATAAGTCTGGCCATGTGTTGAGTATCTAGATTCTACAACGAAGAAGTCAAAGCCTTTGGGGATCTCCTATCCCCATGGAAAAACATTGGATATAAAGCACCCAGTTGTAAGGTCTTTGGTCAGAATGGCGCAGAGACCCACCCATGTCCTCAAGGAGATGAAATTTGGGGTTACTCTGGTAACAAAGAGTTGCACTAGTTGGGAAAGTGGGCACCTTATGCGTACAAACATGCCAAGGGGATTTCCTAAGCATTAGGTGAAGCATGGGGCGAAAGAGAGCAAGACAAGGAGTGCACCAAAGAGGTTGGGGAGAATCGACATGAGGAGCACACCCAAGGTTGGTGTGCACAAGTCCCAAACGATGCAATGGTTGACAAGTGCACAAGTTCATTTTGGCACATGGGTACATGAAGGGGCACAATTGTTCATTTGGGCACGTTGGTCCACAAAGCGGCACGACACACCCAAAGAATGTGACAGTTCATAAAGGTGACATTTGGAGACCATATAAGAGCACAAGGTGCATAACCAAGAATGAAAACAATGAGAGAAAGATCATATTCAAGGTTATTTGGTATAATTGAATGAAGAGAGATGATATCCCTCAAGGAGCCAAGTCACTCCACATGGGAGGACTTATGCTTCCTTGAGGTGATTCTGTGAACATAGTTGGGGAAACCTTCTTTGGGATGAGTTTGGGGAAGTCTTGTCATAGGTATGGGTGAGGCATGCTATGAGATAGAACCACAGGTCTACGTGAATTCTTATGGTTGAGAAGAGATGGTGATTCTATGGTGGGGGCACGCATGAGGTGCACCGTAGGATTTGTGAAATTTGTTACAATGGATGATTCTTAGTGTGACAAATTTGTTTATAAGTGTCTTGCTGAGGTGAGGCAAGTCATGTGACTCTTCCCAAGTTGTAAACCGAGTTGTTAGTGCTCATACTATAACTATTTCAAAATAATAATACTTATATTGGTGTTAAGTACATTTTGTGTTGATCGCACTATATATGTGTGTCTCTTGTTTGTTTCGTGATTATCCTCCTAGTTTCATGGATGTATTCTTAAATAAATAAGTGTTAAGATTGTTAACAAATTGTCTAAGTATACAAGAGAGTTTCACTAGAGTAGGAGTGTGACTCACCCGTAGCCTAGAACAAAGTATTGGTATTCTCTAGATGAAGAGGTGTAGTTTGGACAAAGTATCCTTGTTATTTCCAAGAAACCAAGTGATAAATTTCATGTTGTCGCATGCCCTTAATAGGTGCACGATCGCAAGATCTGGGTAGGCATCCTGTGGGGACGTGACAGATGGTATTAGAGTTTGTTCATCGCATATTTTGAAGAAGGATTAATGAGATATTCACCACTATCTCAATGATAGATGGTATTAGAGATTGTTTGTCATATATTTTGAAGAAGGGTTGGTGATCTCTTCACCACTATATTGATGATAGATGCTATCATAGGTTGTTCATCGTAAATTTTGAAGAAGGCTTGGTGATCTCTTCACCACTATCTTGACGATAGATGGTATCAGAGCATATTTAGGTCTTCACCACTACCACATTCAAAATGGTGGTGTTGAGGTGCACTGCAATTGGTTTCACAATTCATTGTGAAGATAGTTCAATGGGAACATTCGCAAACTTGGTGAACAGTTTGGTGGAGAAAATTGGTTCATCGCAAAAACTTTGCATCAGACTTACGAAAAATATTTCAGTTGACAATGTGGTGGAAGGTTGATCTAGGCACAAACCTTGTATAGACCAAGAGTAGATTTTGTTTTGAAATGAAGCATTTGGACAGAGTGGGTGATCATAGAACTCATCGCAATGTTCATTGAGTAACTTGTCGCAGATTTGATTGTAGAGGCAATTTCGACACAGAATTGGGGAAAGTTTGGTAAGGTAGATCGATCTTTCACAGAGATAGTTTGAGTGTAGAATTGTCTGGTTTGATTTTTGATGGAATTAAGTGCTAGACCTGTGCACACACATTGAGAAGACCAAGCACAAAGTTCATGGGTGAACTAAGCACTTGGGAAAGGTGGACAAATGCAAGACTTGTCACATATCTAACCGTGGAAGTGATCGTAGAGGGTGATTGCAGAAGTGATCTTGAAGTGGAGAAATTTTGGGTTGCATCAAGTTGAAGAACTTGGGTGATTTGGATTACTTGAGGTTACCTAGAGAATCTTCGCAGTAAGTCAATTGTTTAGGAACATTTTCATCGTGACATGTTTTTTTCATGCATCACCGAGAACAAAAAATGAGTTGAGTTGGGTTGTTGGACGAGTGGGTCAGTTGCATCCTTTAGATAAGGTAAATTTTCACAGAGTTATAAAAGTTGGTTAACAACAGTGTGACTTGGAAATCAAGGATGTGTGCATGGTTCCTTGAAGCGGAAGCAGTCAAGGTGTGGATATGGAAAGACATCGGATATGAGTTCGATCGATTGCATGAGAAATTTGGGACTTAGGTGTATTTTTGAATTGGATATATGGACTCAACCTTGTATCCCAGTGAAGGTTCTATGCAAGTTTTTGGAGTTTCTCATGGTGATTAAGAGGAGTTCATGTGGATATTTGGTGGCTTGGGCATGTGAAGGTCCAAGAAAATAGACTTAAACCATGGGTGCAACACTTAATAAAAACATAATGTGATTAGAACATCATAATTCATATTAGACCATGATATCTACATATGATATCACTTTGATCGCTTGATGATAATGACCCATATGGTCTGCTATTTATATCCTCAATATCTAACCAACTTCCATGAAATTAGTAATATCTTGTCCACATATAACCCTCGGTTGTTATATTTGACTCCTTCAAATCCATGTTGTCGATTTGGCTCAACAAGGATGCTTAGCCTGACCATCCATGTGTCCAACTCGTAGTCAATTGAGAGGTTGGTCAATCCATCACCCCATTATATTATATTTTTGGTTGAATGTCTGACCGACAGGCATGTCAACTACTCGACCGACTAATGTAGATATATGTTAGATCACCCAACAGACTGTATCCAGATGTATGTTGATTGCCTAGCCGAATGAATCTAGGATAAGTGTGATGAACCATCAATTCTTGATGTTCCAACATAGCCCCATCAACACATGTCTCTGGAGATTCAAGAGGTGAAATTATGTCATCATGATACCCCCCCATAATTGTAGCTTCTTGAAACCCAATAATTGTACAGAGCTTAATAAATCTAGCTTCAGCTAAAGGTTCGGTGAAGATATTAGCAACCTAATCATATGTTCTACAATATTCAAGAGAGACAACATTCTAATGAACCAATTGTCTCAAATAGTGAGCATGGAGCTCAACATGCTTCGTCTTACTATGGGAAACAGGATTTTCAGCAACCTGTATGGAACTATGATTATCGCAGTAGATTGTAGTCGAGGTATGAACAAGAAAGAAAAGTTCACCCAGAATTTCATGGTTCCATACTTCTTTAGTACCTTCTTGAACGATGCTATGATATTCTTCCTATGTAGTCGACAAGGAGAATACCTTCTATTTCTTCCATGACCACACCAATGGTCCAATTCTAAAGTGAAACACATAGCCAAAAGTGGACTTATGATCATCATTGTCACCATCCTAGTCAGAGTCAGTGAATCTGACCAATGAAATTAAACTTTGACAATACTTGATACCAAAATGAGTGGTACCCTTGAGATAATGGACAATTAATTTGAATTATTTCCAGTGGATTTATTTGGAATCCTACATAAACCAAGAAACCACACTAACAACAAGTAAAATGCTAGATCGACTATGGGTAAGATAAATAAGACTGCCAACCAATTGTCGATAAAGAGTAGCATCGACTGTGGGTGTTTGAAAAGTTTTGGTGAGCTTGATTCCATATTGAAAAGGAGTAGCATAGGGATTGAAATCAACCATCTTAAAATGTTTCAAAAGATCCATCACATATTTAATTTGAGAAATGAAAAAACCATCACAAAGTGGTAATACATGAAGACCCAAAAAATAATGCACAGTGCCAAGATTTGTCATGTCGAAGGAGTCATCAAGTTTTTTCTTCAATCTAAGGATGAGATCATTATTATTTCCAGTAATGAGAAGATCATCTACATATACAACAATAATCAAAGTGTCTCCATTGTTGAGTACGTACAAGTTGTGATTAGATTAACAACATTTGAAACTAAGTCGAAGAAATAAATTGTCAATCTTAGCATACCATACTCGGGGAGCCTACTTTAAACCATAAAGTAACTTCTTGAGTTGAAAAACCAAGTTAGAATCTATCATAAAACTAGGTGGTTGTTCCATGAAAATTTCTTCATATAGGTATCCATTAAGAAATGCACTCTTCACAGCCATATGATGGATTTTCCATCCAAAATGAGGAGCAAGGGAAATAATCATTCAAACATAGTTCATCTTTTCAACAAGGGAAAGGTTTGAGTTTAGTTGATTCCTTCTTGTTGAGAAAATCATTTTGAAACTAGGCATGATTTATATTTCTCAACAACACCTTCAAAGGCAAATTTTGTCCTGTAGACCCATTGACACTTCACAATGTTATTTCCTTATGGTCAGGGAACTAAGCCCCAAGTGCGATTCTTCGACAAAGAATCGATTTTTGTTTTCATAGAATATTCCTATTTAGGATATCCTTGAGAATATGAGTAGGAAACAAGATCGAAAGTTTCAAGTACACAAGCCATCAAGGAAACACTAACATGTTGATTTTGACTTCGTGTTTTTCATCCACAGGAAGCATCACTGGTGTGAGGTCCAACAAATTCAATTGTCTTGGAAACCCATATGGGTAGACAAGAAATAAGAGAATTATGATTCAATACAACAGGTTGATCAGACTTCAGAGAGTTTCCAGTCAACAGAGGGGGTAGACCAGTCGAAAAAAATATTGATGGACTAGTCGACTCAGAGGTCAATGTTCGAGTTGAAATAAGAACATAGTTTGATTATCTAGTCAAATGATTGAAAAAAGGAACAAGAGATCCAATGTTAGAGACAACATCAAAGGGATCATCCTGTAGCAATCCATAGGAGGAATTCAACAACGTAATTCCATAATAATTCTCATCAAACCATACATTTTGTCTGATAATGATTTTCTATCTGACGGGATCAAACAGTTGATAGATTTTGACTCTTCAAAGTATCCCATCATGATGCAATAATGACTCTTTGCATCCAACTTATTTTTTCAATCATCACAAATATGAGCCTAAGAAACACATCTAAAAACATGGAGGTGGTTGTCTAAAGGATTCTTTCCACAACATCGTTCAACTGAAGCTATGGAAGGAACAACTCAAGTTGAGATGCAATTGAGCAGACAATTTTCACAATATATTTTTTTATCCTGGAAGTAAGAAGGAAAATCTTTATCCTTTAAAAGAAATCTAGCCATTTCTACTAAAGTTTGATTCTTGCATTCTGTGACACCATTATGTTCCAGTGTGTGAGGAACTTACCACTTCCATTCAATACCAGATCGAATCAGGTATTCTTCAAAAGGTTGATTTACATACTCACCACCATTGTCTAATCTCAAGAACTTTATGGGTCAGCCACATTGATTTTAAGAAATGGCTCTAAATTCCTTGAACTTTTCAAAGAGAAGGTTCTTATTTTTTAGAAAATAAACCCATATGAAACGAGAGATATCATCAATGAACGTCAAAGTATACCTTGCACCTTCCAGGGAATGTATTGATGCAATAGACATCATTGTGAACCAACTCCAATACGTTCTGTTCTCACCACACTTTTCCAAAGTAAAAAGGTACCTAATGATGCTTGCTAATCAAACAACCTTTATAGATTCCTTTAGGGGGAAACACTTTAGGTAGACCAACAACCATGTTATGAGTTTCCATCAACTGTAGACTTCAAAAATTTAGGTGTTTGAGTCATTCATTCCAAGTTTGACTTTTCTCGTCAATGTGAGAAACAAGAACAACCGATTCAATTTTAGGTCAAGTTGTGTCACATAATTTATATAGACCATATTTCGGGTCAAGAAACCCTATACTGAAAATCAACTTACCTTTCTTCAAATAATGAACATAGAATTGATCTGGCCAAAATTCCATAATCTTTCATGTCTGTGTTAACTAAGAAACAAACAATAGATTGGCATTGAGTTTGGCACATGATAAACATCGACAATTCTCCCATGTCGACAGGTAACATCACCATGACCAGCAATATCCAGATAAAAATCATCATCAACATAAATCTTCCTCTCCTTAGCTTCATCCAAGGACACAAACAAGGAAGCATCCTTCGCCATGTGATGAGTGCACCCAGAGTCGACTACCCAATCATTATGTGAAGAATGAGACAACAAGGCGTGATAATTTCTGACTTGGAAGGTGAAATTATCAATGGGTCGATGTACAAAGGACACATCTCCTTCAAATTGTTTAACCATCTCCTCTAAATCCTCTCTCTTCTTATGGAATACTTTCTCCACATGTCCAGTCTTTCCATAGTACAGACATGACTTTATCTTTCAACTTCGATGGGGTGCATATGTATGTCCCCTAGGATTTTGGTCACAGCATCCTGGTCTCTGTGTAGAGGTATCAAATCATACTCTATCCCTGTGATATGACTTTCTCTTTCCCTTAAGAAAGTGGGATTGATGTTTACCACCAATATTTCCTTCTTCAAGCAATTTGTGTTGATCAGTAAGTTTGGCACATGATAAACATCGACAATTCTCCCATGTCGACAGGTAACATCACCATGACCAGCAATATCCAGATAAAAATCATCATCAACATAAATCTTCCTCTCCTTAGCTTCATCCAAGGACACAAACAAGGAAGCATCCTTCGCCATGTGATGAGTGCACCCAGAGTCGACTACCCAATCATTATGTGAAGAATGAGACAACAAGGCGTGATAATTTCTGACTTGGAAGGTGAAATTATCAATGGGTCGATGTACAAAGGACACATCTCCTTCAAATTGTTTAACCATCTCCTCTAAATCCTCTCTCTTCTTATGGAATACTTTCTCCACATGTCCAGTCTTTCCATAGTACAGACATGACTTTATCTTTCAACTTCGATGGGGTGCATATGTATGTCCCCTAGGATTTTGGTCACAGCATCCTGGTCTCTGTGTAGAGGTATCAAATCATACTCTATCCCTGTGATATGACTTTCTCTTTCCCTTAAGAAAGTGGGATTGATGTTTACCACCAATATTTCCTTCTTCAAGCAATTTGTGTTGATCAGTAATCAAAAGGCCATGAAAATATTCAAAGGTGTAATCCTTACCATCTTCCTTGCATGCTTGCGAGTTGGTGTGGAAATTTGACCCGAACATGTCGAATGGTGTTCTCAATTTCATCAGGACCATCTCGATGAATTTTCCATCCTTCTTCTGATCATTCTTTCCACTTTTGTCCAATTTCAACTGGAGTTCTCTGACATCAACCAAATAGTCCTATATTATGTCAAAAGAATGAGGATCGAGAGAGCTCAACACTTTCTCCAACTACATGAAGTGGATCTCGTTGAATCATTTGAACAACCACTTCATCTTCTTCTAGACTTGATGAGGGTATTCAATTCCACTGAAATGAAACTGAATCTCCCTCAAGATATAGGTCGTGATGACCCCCACAACCTCATCTTTCTTTCCATCAACAACGAACTTCACTTAATTCTCTGTTGGATCTAGAAATTTCAATATTCATATACCTCCATAGTCCTTTACTCTTCAACAGGGTTTCCATGTCTAGTGCCCATACTGCATAATTAGATCCGTTCAGAACAATAGGATCAATCTTCGAAGCCATCTTCGATATCTAGACATAAATTCTTGTTTCAATAAGTTCCAATCAGCAAACCACCATCCCAGATTCAATCACACAACATATCTGACTCATCAAGGTTTACAATAATAGGCCAGGTTTCAAACCATCAAATCTAATACCATGTTGTGGAAATGGGTGGAACCTGTAATGAAATAGACAAACAATTCTATACATAATCGAAGAGGGAATTAAAAAATTTGAATACAAAAGGTGGTGTCTAAAAACACCATTACAACACTTGAGAAAATCACATTGTGATCATAACATCACAATGCATATTGGACCTTGATATCTCCATATGATATCACTTTGATCGCTTGATGATAATGACCCAAGGGGTCTACTATTTATACCCTCGATATCTATCCAACTTCCATGAAATCAAGAAGATCTTGTCCACATATAACCATCAGTTGTTAGAGTTGACTCTGTCAAATCCGCATTGTCAAGTCCACTCGACAAGGATGCATGACCTGACCTTTCATGCATCCAACTCATAGTCAAGTTTTGGGCTAGTCGATCCACCAACCAACTATCTTCGAATGTTGGTCGAATTTCTGACTGATAGGCATGTCAACTACTCAACAGACTAATGTAGAGATCTGATCGATTTCCTGACCGATTGTATCCAGATGTAGGTTGACTACTTAATTGACTAAATCTAAGAGAAGTGGGATGAATCATCAATAATTTATGTTCCAACAACTTGAACCAGTCGTATGGGGGACTTAGGAAGATTTGGATACATTCATGGAGGTGGCTTGAGGAAGCTTCCTAACTCTTTGATGAGGTGCATTGGACAAATTGCTATGGTGAAGTAGGAAATGAGGTTCGAATGTGCCGAGTTTGAGAGGATGGATGAGGTACCTTAGTGTGTTGTTTCCTTAGATATATTTGTTGGATCATGTGATGACTTTACATTCGTGACGACAGTGCAAGAGTTTGGGTTCTTGCAGAAAGTGCAAGGCAGTTCTATTCTAGAAGATGGATGGAGTTAGAAAAGAAGTCGACCAAGAATTGTTGGCAGTCAACCTAAATGGGGAGAACCCAAACTAAGTGACTTGGGTGGTGTTCACTTTCCTTTGGTATGGGAAATTGGATGAGGTAAAGTGTACCTTGGTGACTTGCAAATGATTTTGCAATGACTCGGAGATCTATGAGGGTCATTGGTTGAGGTTGGAAGAAGTATCAGTGAGAATGTGCCTAAGGTATGTTAATTATTTGAGGTGACTCATTCTACTTGGAGCACTTTGGATAGTTCATTGGGATTTTTGAGGAGTGTGAGTGCATTGTCCACACTCATCACAGATGTTGAGTTGCAGAGAGGTGACTCTATGGAAGGAGGTGAGTTGAGGACTTTCCTTGGTTTGGAGGATTGTGTGAATAGACATATTGTAGCATGAAGAGATTACTTGGGCATGGAAATTTCTCTTACTTTGAGTAGCATGGTTGAAGGTGAATCGTAACCATTCCAAGCCATAGAGAGGTAGACGTAGCAAGATGGTAGGGTGATGAATTAGTGGGGAAAAGGCAATTTAAATGTGCATTTCTTGGTACAAATGGGATGTTTCATATCCGAAGACACAGATGAATATGGGGAGAATTCAGCCAAGGAATCTAGACTTGTGGACTTGATCATAGTTTGAGTCACAAGGACAAATCGGGTTGGATGTGCAAATGCGCGGTGATTTCCTTTAACTCTTCACAACTTGGATGTGATGAAGATTGTGTGTAGAACATTAGCTAACTGTTCCATGAGGTGGGAAGTGGATTCAAGTTGTCACAGATGACTTTGTTTTGGGATGAATTCATAGTGAAACAAGGTGAAGGGTGACCTTGCCTTGGTCTCAAGTTGTTGTGCGGATGGTTTAAATTCTAGAAGGAAGTGACCAAGATTTGGGAATGTTGTACATTTTCAAGGAACGAACATGATAATTCAACACTTGGAGAGTTAGTGCAAACGAGCATGACTAAGAGTGATTTGAAAATAGGGGGCTGACTTGTTTTTCTATGCAAGCACCCTCTACTCCATTAAAATAAACTTCAGGACCTTGTTCAATGTCTTAGTTGTGCAAGAGCAATTTTGTGTCAAGTTTATGCATCTTTTATGTGTTTATGTGTGAGGTTTTTAAAAGGTTAAATATGTTGTTTACATAAATACAACAACAAAAATAACTTGCAGCAAATAATAACCAGCAAACACTCACAACAAGAACAACATGATAAAGGAGTTCACCCCCAACTGGGCTACATCTCCTTGAGCCTCCATCAATGGACTAGGCTCTCTGGGATTAGTTTGTCAAATATTATTTTACAAGCTGTTGCTCAACTCCAATGGATTTACTGACTATACCATTGGGTTCATAATACATAAAAACCCCAAAAATGACTAATAGAACTCTGAAAACGGATCATGGCTCATCCGGGCATGACCTCTTCTACATGTGGCCTTGATCTTCCCTGAGATTGCTTGTGGAAAAAACACCTGTAAAAGTCCTCAAATGCCTCTAAAACATGTCCCAATGTGTTCAGAGCATAACAATTAGTCAAAAATGACTATTCAATCACAAAAAATAGACTTGGGCTCATCTAAGCATGACTTCCATCAATGGTGGCCCTAAGCTCCCTAGAGCTCCTAAAACTTCAAGCTAGAAAAAACTGCAAAAGAAGTCTCCAAATGGATTTGAAAACTGTGCCAATGGATTCAGAACATCCAAAAACCCCTAGCTAGGATTTTCTGGCACCTCATTTGGCCAAAAAATGAATAAGTTAGGCCTCCTACCATTTTCCTCCTTCAAGCTTGTTGTCTCTGGTTCGCAAATCGCACCTATGTGTGAGTAACTTCGCTTCTGGGATTTTCCCATGCCTAAACCCAGCACCAAACCCATTTCCACAAAACACACCATATTGTAGCACTGTTAGGGAACTCAGCCCCCAAAACGTGGAGGTTCTTGGACACATGGGGGCCATATGGCCACGTCCTAGCGCAAGTTAAGGGGCTTTGTTACATGGTTGCTTGTCCACTTGACAAGTGGAGGGCACAAATGGCTAGTCGTTTGATCAAAAAAATTGCTCACAATACATTGTGGTGTGGTCATGTGGGATATGGTGCATGTAACTAGGGTTGGGGCTAAGCCCCAACCCAGACACACCCCAACTCTAAATAAGTTCAAACTTAAATATTAATTTACACACTTCCATAATAAGCACCAAACTGAGGCATGCCGGTTGGGTATCCCTTGCCAAGTCTTTGGCCTGTGGTGGAGGTCCAGGGTTCGACCCCCACAGACTCCACAATAAAATTTTAATATGCCACCAAGAGGGTGCCACGTGGATGCCCATGTCTGGGCCACGTGGCACCTCATAATTTGCCCAAAAAAACCATGCCACATGTCAATAAAGGATTCATCCACGTATATGCCATGTCACTGCCAACTTGGCACCGGCCAAAACAACTAACACATCACCTGCCACATCATCATATAACCCCTACCACGTCATCTGTACGAACTGTACAGTCAACAAATTTTTACATGTTTGGCAAATCGAACAGATAGTGATATCTCACTCATCCGATGTTTGTTTGACCCTGTTCGAAGTGAGTTGGGTTCATGACGATGAGGCCTACACACCCGTTTGTTTTGAGGAAATTTTGAACACTTTGATTTTTGGGCTAAAATTTGACCCCTGGTCCAAATTTTGATCACACCTTCCCACTGAAAGGCTTTTGGACCCACAAAAGCTAATGATTATCTACCTGAGCTTCAATACTCTTCTACTTCCAAGTTCTATCAACTGATTCTACTTGAAAAGTCTTTTTTTTGGCAATCACCTGGGTACCTTGACATGCCTTGCACTGCAACTAGTTATGTCCCTCAACGATTGTTCTCTGGCTGCTATTGACTCACTGTTCTCTTTGTTCTTGGAATACTGACAACCTTCCCACTGAGAATCAAGTCCCTCTTGTGAACTCTTTGGCGTCAACACAATTCCCTCTACAATGGCTGCAAAAAAAAAAAAAACTTTCCTGTGACATCTTGTCACAATCCAAGAAAACCATCAATCTTGAAAACAAACTTTATACAAGACTGAAAATGATGCCAACAAAATCTTTTTTATCTTCAAGAAAATGATCGCATCTTGTACTTCATCAAAGTACATGGCGTTTTCCTGCAT
>JASDQU010735652.1:194006-205328 GCA_032191745.1 Picea mariana
TCATGATACACAACCATGTTACAATCATGAGTCACTCGTAATGAACTATCAAAAAGTTCATTGTTTACACATACAAAATCCCATGCATGTGCATAGCTCTTCAACTCTCCTTCAAGTACAAACATAAGTACATAAACCCAAAAACACGTGGGTACATAAGAGCTGAAAATGAAAAGCTAAATGGTTGCAATAAGTGAGCATCATACCCCTCTTTTACATCCTCCTGGCGAAGTTGTGCAACAACAAGAATGTCTTCAATAGACTTGCATTCACATGCAAACTTGCATCATACAAGTTGTGATAAATCGTTGCAGCTTGTCATACTTTCAACAGAAATGCATACATAAGGCTGAAATATGCATCTACAAACAAAAAAATGCAAGCCTTACTTGTTCAAGAAATCTAACCATTTCTTACCAAGCCAATTCAATGGTGACTTTTTCTGCTAAAAATCGTCTTCTTGTGAATCATCTTGACTCACATCGATGATGGAATCTCCTCTTCCATTCTTTCCAGTCTCTTTATCCATCCGCCTCTTGTGATGTGGATGAGTGGTTGGATGCAATGTCCAACATTGGTCAATGACATGACCCCTCTTCTGGCAATGAGTGCAAATCTTTTGCATATTCTTTTCAAGTTGCCTTTGCTTGGAAAGTTTCTTGAATATGGTCAATCTTTTCCAACATCTTGAAACATGATGGTTATCTAAACCACAATATGTACATGGACTTTTTCTTCCATTTTTACATGCAAATTTTCCATGCTTAACATAATCAAAAGCAACGGAGTTATAGGCAGAAATATACCTTGAACATTCAACTTTATCGCCTTCTTGAGGAGGTGAATTTGAAGAGTTACTAGCTCTCTTTTGAATACCAACAAAAATGTTATTGTCCTCATGGTTGTCACAAATCTTTTGTTTCACACATTTGCATTCATCTTGAACACATACTTTGGATGCTTGAGGGATTGAACTTGCAACAAAAGTTGTTCTTGGAACTATTTCCCTTGTCTCCTCAACTTTGGAATTTGCTCCATCTTTATGTTCATATCCAAGACCCCTATACTTGGGCCTCTCCTTGACAACAATAGGTTCAATAATTCCTTGTGCATGCTTTCCTAACCCTTTACCTTCATAGCCCATTTTTAACAATAACTTGGTCCCTATTCCTCCAGTGTGATTTTCAAAAACACCAAAGCATTCATCTTGAGAGGAATTTGAAGAAAAACCAACATTGCATACCTCATGTTCATGCATGTACTTGGTAAGGGTTTCCTTTGCCTCATGGAGTTTATTCTCCATCTCATGCAACTTTTCAAGAAGCTAGTGCTTCTCCTCCTTCATGGCCATCAACTGCTCTTGAAGGGAAATGCTCTCCTTTCTATCTTCCCACATCTCTTGCACCACATCTCTCATGGTTAGAAACTCCTTCAACATCTCTTTGTCAAATAACTTGGCTAATGAAGTTGTATGAGAACTCTTACTGTTTGAAGCTTCCTCCATCCTTGCAAGGTATCAAACTTCAACACAAAACTTGCACAATAATACCAACAACTAAATCTCTAGCTATCAATGGCAATCACATGAGAAAAACTATGCTCTAATACCACCTGATCTGAAAATAGGGGGCTGACTTGTTTTTCTATGCAAGCACTCTCTACTCCATTAAAATAAACTTCAGGACCTTGCTCAATGTCTTAGTTGTGCAAGAGCAATTTTGTGTCAAGTTTATGCCTCTTTTATGTGTTTATGTGTGAGGTTTTTAAAAGGTTAAATATGTTGTTTACATAAATACAACAACAAAAATAACTTGCAGCAAATAATAACCAGCAAACACTCACAACAAGAACAACATGATAAAGGAGTTCACCCCCAACTGGGCTACATCTCCTTGAGCCTCCATCAATAGACTAGGCTCTCTGGGATTAGTTTTTCAAAGATTCTTTTACAAGCTTCTGCTAAAATCCAATGGATTTACTAACTGTACCATTGGATTCAGAATATATAAAAACCCCAAAAATGACTAATAGAACTCTGAAAACGGATCATGGCTCATCCGGGCATGACCTCTTCTTATGTGGCCTTGAGCTTCCCCGAGCTTCCTTGTGGAAAAAAAACCTGTAAAATTCCTCAAATGCCTCTAAAACCTGTCCCAATGTGTTCATAGCATAACAATTAGTCAAAAATGTCTATTCAGTCACAGAAAATAGACTTGGGCTCATCTGAGCATGACCTCCATCAATGGTGGCCCTAAGCTCCCTAGAGCTCCTGAAACTTCAAGGTAGAAAAACCTACAAAAGAAGTCTCCAAATGGATTTGAAAATTGTGCCAATGGATTCAGAACATCCAAAAACCCCCAGCTATGCTTTTTCGGCACCTCATTTGGCCAAAAAATGAAGAAGTTAGGCCTCCTGCCATTTTCCTCCTTCAAGTTTGTTGTCTCTGGTTCACCAAATCGCACATGTGTGTGAGTAACCTAGATTCTGGGCGTTTCCCATGCCTAAACCTAGCACCGCACCCATTTCCACAAAACACGCCATACTATAGCACAGTTAAGTAACTCATCCCCCAAAACGTGGAGGTGCTTGGACGCATGGGGGCCATATGGCCACGTCCTAGTGCAGGTTAAGGGGCTCTGTTACATGGTTGTTTGTCCGCTTGACAAGTGGCGGGCACAAATGGCTAGCCGTTTGATAAAAAATTGTGCACACAATACATTGTGGTGTGCTCATGTGGGATATGGAGCATGTAACCGGGGCTAGGGCTAAGCCCCAGCCCGAACGCGCCCCAACTCTAAATAAGTTCAAACTTAAATATTAATTTACACACTTCCATAATAAGCACCAAAATGTGGCGCGTCGGTTGGGAGGCCCTTGCCAAGTCTTTGGCCTGTGGTGGAGGTCCGGTGTTCGACCCCCGTGGAATCCACAATAAAATTTTAATATGCCACCAAGAGGGTGCCATGTAGTTGCCCATGTCTGGGCCACGTGGCACCTCATAATTAGCCCAAAAAAACCATGCCATGTGTCAATAACAGATTCATCCACATGTATGCCACGTCACTTCCAACTCAGCACTGGAAAAAAAAAATGACACATCACCTACCACGTCATCCATGCCACATCAGCATACATCCCCTGCCACGTCATCTGTACGAACTGTACAGTCAGCGAATTTTTCCCTGTTTGGCAAATCGAACAGATCACGATATCTCACTCATTCGATGTCTGTTTGACCCCATTCGAAGTGTGTTGGGTTCATGACGACGAGGCCTATGTACCCGTTTGTTTTGAGTTGATTTAGAACACTTTGATTTTTGGGCTAAAATTTGACCCCTGGTCCAGATTCTGATCAAAGAGGTCAATGTACAGACTTGCCAGTAGATTCAAAGTATAGCACTTGGACATTATAGAGGATATCCTTGACGAATATTGGACGATGGTGACAGAAGTGAGGAAAGGGTGGACACTTTCCTTAGTCTTTGGAGTTGGATGGAGTGACGAAGATGCGAAAGAAAAGACTAAGTTCAGGCATGAGGAAGTGCATTCTCATGAGTTGGACGTGACGATTGGACTAGATATCCAACTAGTCCAAGGCATGGGGGATATTAGTGTGCGGAGACATGACAAAGTTAGTTGAAGTATGGACATAGTAGTTAGTTCATGGGAGTTCAACACTTAGACATTTTTTATTTTTTCATTGAGGTTGCAACAACAATTGAGGCAATAGCAGTAGTAGAATAGTGTGATCATCACAGTAGGACGATGGAAAATGGACATTGCAGAAAATGTTAGGAAGGAGACATCCTTCGATTATAGCAGACAGATTGGTCGCACACAAATTTGGACAGAAGGAAATATGGATGTACATGTTGCAGATGATTGTAGTGTGAGTCAGAAATTTGGGGTTTCCATTTCACAAGGAAACGTTGAGTTTACACTTTGACAGAAATTTGGGGTTTCCAGATGGCACAAAACATGGGGTTTCCAACAGAATTAGTTGAGATGGAGGCATGGGTTCAGGCATAGACTTGGAGATCACGGATTTTTTGAATGTTGTTGGGGAGGAAAACAAATTAAGGTGGGGGAGGATGTAAGGTCTTCTTCTAGAAGAGCACAGAGACTCGCCCAAGTCCTCAAGGAGACAAAATTTGGGGTTATTCTGACACCCTAGAGTTGCACTAGTTGGGAAAGTGGGCACCTTCACTGCGCAAACACTCCAAGGGAATTGTCCAAGAATGAGGTGAAGCATGGGGTGGAAGAAACCAAGAGAAGAGGCACACCAAAGAGGATGGGGTGCATCAACATGATGAGCACACCTAAGATTAGGGTGTACTAAACTCAAGGGATGCAATGGTTGATAAGCGCACGAGTTCGTTTGGGCACATGGGTCCACAAAGGGGTGTGACAATTCATTTGGGCACATTGGTCCACGAAGGGGCACGACACACCCAAAGGATGTGATGGTTCACGAAGGTGACATTTGGAGTCTAGATAAGAGAACAAGGTGCACAACCAAGAAGGACAATAAGGAGAGAAAGATCAGAGTCACGGCTCTACGGTAGACCTTGAAAAGATAGGTGAGATCCCTTAAGGAGCCAAGTCACTCCACATGGGAGGACTTGTGCTACCTTGAGGTGATTCTATGGACTAATTTTGGGTGACCTTCTTTGGGATCATTTTTGGGAAGTCTTCTCGCAAGTCTAGGTGAGGCGTGCTATGAGACAAAACCATAGGTCTATGTGAATTATTATGACAGAGAAGAGATGGTGAGTCTGTGGTGGGGGAACATGATCCAGAATATATTTGCAGAATGAAATGAATAAAGATTATTATCAAAAGATGCTTAACGTAGAATAACAGATATACAGTAAAATTGGTTTCTATTCAATAAGGAAATAAGCTGAAACTATAAAATGTTGCAGAAACAATCTTGCTAGAGTGGTGGCGGCTTATCTCCGAGAAGAGATGTGACGGTTGTGCTCATTCGCAAGAATATCATTACAATGAGGCTCTGAAGGCATTTTTACAAAAACCAAAAATGTCAAAAACCATAGACATCCAAAAAACCTAACCCTAGGAGATGAAGCGCTAAAAGTCATCTAGGCCCCGTTTGGGTAAGTTAGTACATCAACTTCCCAGGGTCATACATTTTTCATACGATCTTCATTTTAGGCGCATGATACCCCATTGTAAAGGTCTATCCGAGGAATACACATTTTTCTGCTATCTATCAAAGGTCATTATGACTGTAGCGAGCCCTAAAAAATGTTGTTTAGGGCCTCAAAATAGCCCCGCAAGTCAAGGACCCGAAAACTAGGGAAAAAACTGCCAAACTAGAAAACTTCCAAAATGAGCCAGTTGGAATAGGTGGGAGGCCACTGACATCCATCTGGATCAGCACGTCTGAGGTGCACCTTAGGAGTTGTGAAATTTGTTACGAAGGATGAGTCTTGGTGTGGCGAATCTATGTATGAGTGCCTTATTGAGGTGAGAGGAGTTGTGTGACTCTGCCCAAGTTGTAAACCTAGACAATAGTTCTCATATTGTAACTGTTTTGTAAAATTAATACTTAGTCGACTGTTAGGCATATTTTATGTCACCTGCACTATATATTTGTGTCTCTTGTTTTTTTCGCAAACTTGTTCTCTTCATTTCATGGATGTATGCTTAAATTACTAAGTGTTAATATTGTTAACAAATTGTCTAAGTATACAAGAGAGTTACACTAGAGTAGGAATGTGACTCGCATGTATCCTAGAATGGAGTATGGGTATGCTCTAGGTGAAGAGGTGTAGTCTGGACGAAGTATCCTTGGTGTTTCCAAGTAGCCAAGTGAGAAACATTGTGGTTTTGCACACCCTCAAGAGGTGCATGATCGCAAGATTCGGGCAAGCATCCTATGGGGACGTGACACGAACCCTAATAAATCACCAAGGCCTTCCCCGCCCCTCCACCCTCACTCTCCCCCCCACCTTTCTCCACCTTGTGGCATTCCATTTTTTCCCCATACCCTCATGTCGCCCTCCATCCTCCCTGCCACTAAAAGAATCATATCCCTTATTTAATCTACATATCAGGTAGGGGGAAAGTCATCACTAAAGGAATCAACTTTGAACTCTAGATCAGGGAGGTGAGGGAACACCAATGGGGATTGAGGCGGGTGGAGGGAAGTATGGGAAGCTAGGGGTTCTCACCTTCAATCTATAGAATGAGGGGGTGATTTCACTCCATTATCAATGATGAAGGGCTAAATGAGTCATGTGAGAGTAAGTGGTCAAATGGGAGAGCTAGGGGGTGGAGAGAGAGAGTGAGTGGCGAAGAGGGGGAACATCCATGAAAGAGGGAGGTGGAGTGAGACATGGTAAGGGAGTGAAGAGGGATATAAGGGGAAAGACAACTGATGTAGTTTAATTTATTTTCATTTAAATGTTTTTTCTTTCTTATTTTTCAAATATTCATTTTCAATATTTATTTAAATGTTAAAAGAAATTAAATTTTTATACGATAATTTAAATATTTTTTAAGATAATATTATAAATAAAAATAATTTTAAATTTTAAATAAACAAAAAGAAAATAATGTCCATACCCACTCTATTGTCATCATAATTAGAAAACTCTTATTGTCACCATAATGGAAGAAATTAGGAAAAAGATTTATCAATTTGATATTTTTTTTTTAAAGATTAATAAATATTTTTTTAGTAATTTTTTTTTTAATCTATAATATTAAATTTTTTAATCAATTTTTTTTAATAGGTTTTTCATTTATATTTGTTATTTATTAAAGTTATATATAAATTTTATATATTGATTATTTTAAAATATCATTATTAAAATATTTTATAGAAAATTGTAAAAACTTTTAAAAATCTAAACAAAAAATTAGAAAATAAATTTAATTTTTAAAAATGTACTTTTTAAATTAGAAAATAAATTTAACTTTTAAAAATTTACTTATTTTATTTGTATGTATTTTCTTAATTAGAGTTAGCTATTTTTCCTTTCTAAATAATGGTTTACTATTTTTTGAAAATATTTTTAAATTTTAAATATATAATAATATAATAATTGTAATTAATTATAAATTTTAAATCTATGTAGAATCATTTTAATTCTAAATGTATTAGATCAAATTTTTAGATGGGCAAATCTTTTTTTATTTTTATTTTTTAATTTAAAAAAGGTTTCACTTCAAGGACTTGTCCTTCTAGACATGTCATAGATCCAAATTTAAAATGGATTTAACTTGGTTATATATATATAGAATCAAGTTAATCCATTTTAAATTTGGATCTATGTAGAATCAACTTAATTTGAGATATATTATGTATTGAGAATGATAAATTTTAGATGTGTAAATATCTTTTCAATTTTGTTTTCAATTTAAAAACGTTTTCAGTTCCAGGAACTTGATTCTTGGGCACATGATAGATCCAAATTTAAAATGGATTTAAATTGGTTATATATATATATATATATATATATATATATATATATAGAGAGAGAGAGAGAGAGAGAGAGAGAGAGAGAGAGAGANAAGGGAAGGAATTACACATCTCCCTCATATGGAAGAGTATGCCACTGAAATGTTTTAACAATAATAAAACCAATATCCTTTGTTATTTAGTTGACTTTAAAAAATATTTTGACACAATGTCCACCACTAACCTTTGGAATAGGATGGAAGAGCTAAAATATAATTTTTAGATGAGTGTTGTTGGTATGGTTGTATGAGAATGTTGTTGCCAAGTTTAGGAACATTGAGGGTTAGTTGAAGAAATTAACTTTAATATATGAGACAAGCAAGGTTTACCCCTATCCCCTACCCTTTTTAGAATATACATCAACAAGTTAGAAGATTGTTTGGAAGACGCAAATTTGTGTCAGCCCGATGATATTTTTCTTATGGAAAGGAGTTCCCATGACCTTGATAAGTAACTAAGAGCCCTCAAGGACTTTTGCTCCGGGTATGACTATAAACACTAACAAAATGAAGGTTATGATAATTAAATCCAGAAAGATCACCTACGATACTTTTTTATATGACAACAACAACTTGGACGAATTTACTTCATACAAATATCTCAGAATGTATACTCATCACAAGCTCAAATGGAACTATACTATTGAGAAAATGATAAATGGAGGGTGGAAAGCTTATTGTGGTCTTGAAAACAATTATAAATTAGGAAACATTTGGCTATGAGATAAGAAAAACTCATCTTTTAGACTCTTATCATTCATGTTATATTATATGGATGTGAAATTTGGGGATACAATATCTCTAGAGAATATTGGAGAAAGATAGAGGAGATCTAAAAGAATTTTATAACCTATAATATCAAAATTAAAGACAATACACTCTATCCTATCCTCCTCATATAAGTGAGCATTTCCCCCATTGAGAGCAAGGATATGATTAGCTACTTAATGTACAAGAACAAGATAAACAACTTGGATAACAAGAGGCTCTCAAAAATTGCTTCAAACTCTAAACAAAACCACCTGCGGGTGAAGCAAGGATGTCATAAAGATGTGATTCCTCGCTAAACCATTGAGGAATAAAGGAATAAGTCATTCTATAGAATATCCATAATATAAAAAATATTATTACATCTAAATTTAAGGAGAATATGTGGTGTGATAAAGAATTAAAGAATAAAAGAAAATTAAGATGCTATAAGGAGACGGTCAAACCTATTGTAGAAAATCAAAAGTATCTTTTTGTTTTAACTACCTTAAAGAAGAAATGTTTTGACTACCCTAAAGAAGAAAAAACACTATTAAAATAAGAACAAACTCTCATGAGTTGCATGATGAAATTGGTCATTCCCAAAATATATATATAATATTTTTAAAATTGTAATTTTTTTTTGTTTGTTTATAAACTATATATATATTTCAAATATTCATTTTCAATATTTATTTAAATGTTAAAAAAAAAATTATATGATAATTTAAATATTTTTTAAAATAATATTATAAATAAAATTAATTTTAAATTTTAAATAAACAAAAATAAAATAATGTCCATACCCACTCTTATTGTCATGATAATTAGGAAACTCTTATTGTCACCATAATGGAAGAAATTAGGAAAAGGATTTATCAATTGATATTTTTTTTTAAAGATCAATAAATATGTTTTTTAGTAATTTTTTTTAAATCTATGATATTAAATTTTTTAATTAAATTTTGTTTTAATAGGTTTTTTATTTATATTTTTTATTTATTAAAGTTATATATAAATTTTATATATTGATTATTTTAAAATATCATTATTAAAATATTTTATAGAAAATTGTAGAAAACCTTTAAAAATCTAAATAAACAAATAGAAAATAAATTTAACTTTTAAAAATGTATGTATTTTAGTAATTAGAGTTAGTTAATTTTCTTTTTTAAATAATGGGATAAGAAAAACTTATCTAGAGAATTTTGGAGAGAAATAGAGGAGATCCAAAAGAATTTTATAACCTATAATCTCAAAATTAAAGACAATATACTCTATCATATCCTTCTCATAGAAGTGAGCATTTCCCCCATTGAGAGCAAGGATATGATTAGATACTTAATGTACAATAACAAGATAAACAACTTGGATGACAAGAGGCTCTCAAAAATTGCTTCGAACTCTAAAGATGTGAATTCCTCACTAAATCATTGGGGAATAAAGGAATAAGTCATTCTATAGAATATAGATAATATAAAAAATATTATTACATCTAAATTTAAGGAGAATATGTGGTGTGATAAAGAATTAAAGGATAAAAGAAAATTAAGATGCTATAAGGAGATGATCAAACCTATTCTAGAAGATCAAAAGTAAATAAGAAAGAACACTTCTAAAATAAGAACAAACTCTCATGAGTTGCATGGTGAAATTGGGCATTGGACAATTCCCAAAACCTAGTGGGTCAAAAGAATCTTTCATCTTTGTGGCACTAAGACTCTTGGAGATGAAAAAACTTCCTCTTAGAGTGTCTTGCATATACCCAAATTAGATCACAAAACTATGGTGATCTTGGAACGCTTCTCTCAACCTTTTTTGAGCACATAAATAAAATTCATAAATTTATAAAGAAATTCAAGTATTCCCTTACCATTTTTAAGGTCAGAGTGAACCTCAATCATGATCATCCTTATCATAATATTTATAAAGTTGAAATTGAAATATTTTATTTAGGGTGGACATTGAAATATTTTATTTATAGTGGATATTGAAATATTTTTTTCATTAAATATTTTTTTTATGTCACTTGTGAACTCCATGTTAAACATTGAAGAAATTACACGTCTCCCTCATATTAAAATTGAAACATATTTTTTTATTATTAATATTTTTTAAATACCATATGTCAATTCCAAGTTAACTACAGAAGGAATTACATATATCACTTATATTGGAGTGTAGAAAGTACCTCTCTAAACAATAAATTAAAAAACATTACTAAAAAGAGTAATGCACTAAAAAGAATAATGCACATTATTAAATAAATACATTTTGTATTTTATATTTTTTTAAAATAAAAAAAATTGTGTATTTAGATATTTTTAAGATTATAATATTTTTAAAATTGCAATTTTTGTGTTTGTTAAAAAAAATTATTTATTAAAATTGGTTGATTTTCAAAAAAAAATACTTTAAAAAATATAAACTAAAACATTGCAAAGTTTTTTTGTGAAACTTAAAAAAAATTAGTTATCTAATAATGAAATTTATCATTTAGGTACTTTTATATTTTAATTTTGCTTTACAGACCACTATGAGGAGATGTTCATGTAACATAATGCATTAAAATAATCAAAATATTAAAATAATATTTAAAATATTTTAATATATAAAATATTTTAATATATTAAAAACTATATATTGGTTTGAATTTGTTTGGTTTAGATTTTCCGGATCTTCAATTAATAGATCACTAAAACAATATAATGATTACAGAGGTAGTAATATATAATATATTAATATTTTTTATTATATTTTAATATATATTTAATATTAATATTTTTAATATTTTAATATTTAATATTAATGTATTAAACTAGCATAGATCCATCTTAACGCTGCATTTATCATGTCTTTAGAAAGATCAAATCTTAAAATATTTTTCTGAAAGGTTTGCACCTCCAGATATTTGATCCCTCTCAACCCCTTGATAAATCAAGGATTAAAATGAATCTATGTTGTTTTATTACATTTTTTTCTAAATTTCTTGCTTAAAAAGATATGAAGTTAAGTTATATTTGAGAATTAAAAAATATAAAATTAAATTTTATTAAAAATATTTTGAAAATTATATAAGATTTTTGT
>JASDQU010735652.1:208252-258048 GCA_032191745.1 Picea mariana
TTGAAAATTATATAAGATTTTTGTAAATGAAATAATTCAAGATAAAGTGTTTCTCCTCTCACACAAATAAATATCTGTAACTTTTTTAGATTACCGATAAGTACCATTTAACTTTTATATTAAGTAACCATTTAACTTTTATATCAAGTAACGACAAGTTTTATGTTACTGCATTACATTACATTACCTATACGTATCATTTAATACTTCTATGTTATCTGCATTAGATTACCGATAAGTATTACTTAACTTTTATATTAAGTAACGACAAAACTTTTATGCCGTTATAATTTTTTATATACACACTATAACGACGCATTGTGTCCATACGTTTTTTTTTATTCAGAATAATGAAAGTTTGTGTAAAGCAAAACTTTATATAACAAACTTTAATCTGATAAAAACAAATTTTATGATTAAAATTTTCCACAAAGAATGGAACTTAAAACCTTTCACATGGTAAAACAAAGCTTCTCTATCGGTGTGATTAATGTTTCTGGAAAAGTATGTATATAGAATTCATAGTTCTCACTTTGTCCATGTGACTGCATAGTTGTCTTTTAGATTTTCTTTAGAGAAGTTATTCACCCACTTTAGATTCCGGTTTCTGCAATAACAGAGTCCCTATCATGGAGTAGTTAGCCAACAAACCCCTTTGAAAATATGTACGGGCAGCTTGAACATTACTGGCTCTTCATAAATTGATGAATATGACAAGCAAGCAACTGGTGCACTCTGCGGGCCATTCAAAGTACTGAAAAGAATGCCAAGATGTGGGAGCAGTTGAGAAAGGCGATATAATATCAATACGCCATTCTACTATTGGCATTCTGTTAACGACGTCAAGAAAAAGCTGAGAGACCCACACAAGGCACGGTACCCAAACCACCACAAACAAGGACATGGGACCTAATTCATCTTCAATTTTGATAGGCTTCAAATATACAAAATTACAAGCGGTGACTTTTATAATATCGATTTCGACAGTAAATTGGTGGAGCCATCTGGAAGATGGCAGATGTACAGCTGCCATTTTCAACAGAGTAACATTTTGATTCTGGCTGTTCAACTACTTTGCAACAACCGATATTTAGGATGACAGTCCATTTATTTGTAACATTGCTTTCTGATCAGAATCTCTCCTGTCTTATGCTACTTTCAACTTAATATTGCAGGTTTTCAAAATTTATTGCTCTCATTGCTGAATTATATGTATTTCAATCATGGTGATGTTTTTTTACAATTTCAAACATTTTCATACCTGTTGGTATATCATATATATCAGTTGGTTATAGAGTGCATTATTAAGACACTCTTTGTGAATTGTTGGTTCAAACCTTGTGTGTCATACTTAGGTTGTATGGTGAACATGGAAGTGATAATGGTAGAGGTATCAACTTAATGTTGCAGGTTTTCAAAATTTATTGCTCTCCTTGCTGAATTATATCTATTTCAATCATGGTGATGTCTAAGTCTGAGTAGGTTTAATAATTAACTKTACTTTTTTTTTTTACAAGTTCAAACATTTTCATATGTGTATATYATATATCAATTGGTTATAGAGTACATTATTAAGGCATTCYTTGTWAAGTGTTGRTTTAAACCTTRCYTAACCCTKTTTTTTTCTTACAAGTTCAAACATTTTCATATGTGTATATCATATATCAATGRGTTATATATCAATTGGTTATAGAGTACATTATTAAARCACTCCTTATAAAGTGTTGGTTTAAACCTTGCCTAACCCTGTATGTCATATTTAAGCTGTGTGGTGAACATGAAAATTATAATAGTAGAGATAGACCTTGTATCACTAAAAAAATATTACAAGTTCAAACCTAGAYAGTTAGATTATCTACATTCTAAAAACTAGGATACTTCCATGATGGAATATTTAAAACTGTGTACACTATGATACTTGCATGATGGAATATTTAAAACTGTGTACAAATATTTTATGATAAGTTTTCTAAGAACTAGGATACTTCCATGATGAATATTTAAAACTGTGTACACTATGATACTTGCATGATGGAATATTTAAAACTGTGTACAAATATTTTATGATAAGTTTTCTAAGAACTAAGATACTTGCATGATGGAATATTTAAAACTGTGTACACTATGATACTTCTATGGAATATTTTTTTGGGTGGCTGGGAAGTTACAAGTTCCAATATAAACAGGTACATACTATATATATATTAAAAAAATAGGGCACCCCAATCATAAAACTTTTGAAATTATATCACATTATTTTAAACTACAAGTTCAAACCCAGACAGGTAGATTATCTACATTCTAAAAACCAGGGTACTTTAATCATGGAACATTTAAAACTATAAAGTATTTCAAACCCAGACAGGTAGATTATCTACACTCTAAGAACTAGGGTACTTTAAACATGGCACATTTAAAACTATAAAGTATGTACAAGTATTTTATGATAAGTTTGAATCGATCTAAAAGTAAAAGTAAGAACGTTTGTTTTTTCTGGCCTGGAAAGTTACAAATTCCATTCTAAGCAGGTAGATCGTATACAGATTAGGGTACTCCAATCTACCTCAATCATAAACCATTTGAAATTATATCCAAATACATGAATAGTTTAAGTGGGAGTCAGGATTAAAAACAAAAACATGTGTTTGTTTGAAAGTTACAAATTCCTTTATCGCCTAGCTAAGTTATAAATTATTCTTCTACTTTGTTTTAATTGTGCTTTAGTTGAGTTGCAGGGCAGCCGCTGTAATAAATTAACAACGCCGTGCATTTGACAAAGGAGTGGCTTAGAGTTAGTGACCAAGCTGTCAACTACTTCTGCTATTTCAATGCTCAGTTTTGTACATATAGTCTGCATAGACTGGAATATGAATATGAGTGGAGGAGAGTAGTCTAATTTTCTGAGTCACTACCGATCATAATTCATTGTACAGAGAGTATCATGGGTCATTTAGATTCATGTACGAAGCAGGTTAGAAATATGAATCCAAGCCAGCTGAGAAATAGCAGGATTGTTTCTCTTCTTGCAGCTGCGAGCGTAGTCTCGGTTCTTATTTACTGCTTCTCTCAATTGTTTAGTGGTGAAGAAACAGCGGAGAATCCCTGGCTAAAGCTAAACTCCAGCTTCCTTCCAAGTCCCAAGGCTGTTGACAGTTCGGCTCCTTCTGTTTCTCCCTTACAAAATACTTCTGAAACAGTAAATTATGGAGATACAAAGAATATTTCTTCAGAAATCCGACATGGCTATAATTCTAGCGCAGTTCTAGAAACTGGCAACAGTCTAGATCAGAATCACGATGGTGGTAATTCGATCTCTGAGAAGGGACAATTAGTAGCTTATGAGAGAAATCCTGAAAAATCCGTAAATCAATCTGAAAACATCTCTCAATTTGGTGCAGATCAAGAAATTGATCGGAAGGCAAATGTCTATACAGTGGGCGAGAACGAACAAACACCAGCCCAGTGTGATATATATTCCGGAAAATGGGTGCACGATGATTCGTATCCTCTTTATCCAGCTGGAGAATGCTCTTATATGAGCGTCTCTTTTAACTGCAAAGGGAATGGGCGGCCGGATTCAGGCTATACAAATTGGAGATGGCAACCCAGAGATTGTAATCTTCCCAGGTATGCAACACTACTTCCGACATCCTTGAATTCTCTTCACAATATACTGAAATGTTTTTGAATCCCAGATCCGCGAACGATCTCATTTAACCTAGCAATCGTCTTGCTTTGAAGGTTGAATGCTACAGACTTGCTGGAGAGGCTGAGAGGAAAGAGGCTCATGTTCATCGGAGACTCCCTCAATCGTAATCAGTGGGAATCCTTGCTCTGTATTTTGAGAACTGTAGTGCCTGAAAACAGAAAGACTTTTGGAATGAAAGGTGCCTCAACTGCATTCGTAGCTCAGGCAAGCTTTTTCGAAATGCACAAATTCCCAATTCTGTATAGATGGTCTCAATAGAAATGAAATTACAACAAAGCGAACTTTTGGCAAACTGTTGCAGGATTATAACTGTAGCGTGGAGTTCTTTTGGGCACCCTTCTTAGTTGAGCTCGGCAACATTAACGTTGGGAATGAAAGCAAAGAAATACTGAGGCTCGAAGCAATTGAGAAACACGGGGCTAGCTGGAAAGATGTTGATATTCTCGTGTTCAATTCAGGACATTGGTGGGGACACGGGGATGACGCTGCATTGTAAGCTTTCGAACCATTCTTCTCTTAGCTTACTTATCTAAACGCAGATTACTCTGAAAATCATGATGGCAGATTACTCTGAAAATCATTTAACATGGTGAAAAAACTCAACTTCAAGTTCATTCATATCTCAAAATTTGATTCGAATGTTTACAGAAGAAACTACTATCAAGAGGGCGACTACCTTCACCCTCAGTTGGATACATTGGTTGCCTACGAAAAAGGGTTGAGGACTTGGGCGAAATGGATAGATTACAATATCAATCCTACAAAAACCAAAGTGTTCTTTCGTGGATTTTCTCCCATGCATTTCAGGTAAAATTAACAGCCCAGGATTTTGTTCCAATTATATGTTAAAATTAACGGCCCAGGGTTTTGGTCCCTTAATTTATATATGTTAATATACATCTGAAATTTGTGTTCGCCCAACCGTTAATGTATTGCAGTGCACAGCAGTGGAACAAGTCGGACACCTATAAGTGTAAATTTCAGACGGAGCCAATCGTTTCGGAGTCGTTCGTGAGACCTGATCCTGAAATAATGCAAGTTGTGGGGAACGTGCTCGGCAACATGAAATTCCCTGTCTCACTCCTGAACATAACGAGACTGTCAGATTTTCGGAAGGACGGACATCCATCTGTCTATAAGAAGGATATAATGGAGGAGGAGCGCAAGGATCCCAACAAAATTGGAGATTGCAGTCACTGGTGTTTGCCCGGTTTACCTGATATTTGGAATGAGTTATTGTATGGGATCTTGGTCATGGAGGGTGCAACTTCTCCATGATCAGTTTGTAAATGAGTTATTGTATGGGATCTTGGTCATGGAGGGCGCAACTTCTCCATGATCAGTTTGTAACATTTTATCTGCTTCATATATGCTATTCATTCCAATCCATCTTGAAATTGAAATTTTCAAGTAAAATGATTGTATTCATTTTATTCCATTTTGAAAATTGGAAGTAAAATGATTGTTTCTTTCTTTGGTTGCAGATCATGTAATTGATCATAACCACTAAGTTGTAATGACCTTTTGCAATAAAATATCATGTAGAACCCAAGTGTTTACTACTTCTATATACTGTTCATTCACATTTTATGTGATTTTTCATATATTGAATTATAAAGTTTTATAATTAACCTGGTTTAGTTTATTAATTTTATTTTTTATTATTAATATTTAAAATATTTTTTATATTGAATTATATGGTCTTAAATTTTTATAGCCAAAAAGAATTATATTTGATAAAATTATTCTAAATTACTAATTTATATTTAATAAAATAATTTGTAATTCTTACATTTGTCCTAATTTTATATGATACTTTGACGAGTTTGAATAATATGAAAAAACTCAACATTTTTTCATAAAGCTTAGAAAGGCCACTCAATTGGTGGTGGATTATCTTCATTTTAGGTTAATTTATAAAAAAAAAAAATAGGCCTTTTTTTTGGTGTCAAAAGGTTTCAATTTTATTTCATTTTAGGTTAATTTATAAAAAAAAAAAATAGGTTTTTTTGGTGTCAAAAGGTTTCAATTTTATTTCATTTTGAGGTTTGCATAGATTATTCTTACAACTTATTAATTTTCATGGTTAATTAAAAAAAATCTTAATTCTTTTTTTTATTATGTGAGTTTTAATATAAAAAAAGTGATGCATTATAATTTATTTAAGTTTTGAAAAAATCAATAAAAGATATAAAAGAAATTGTTAAAAAAATTAAATTTATAAATATAAACCTCTTATCATATGATAAAGGGAGAAAAGTTAAATATGTAGGGTTGTAATGGAAGAGAACTAATTAAAATAGCAAATTAAAAATGTAGATTTATCTATTATATTATTAGTTATTCAAGATTTGGTAAGGTATATAGAATTTTTCATAAAATATTAATGAGAAAATGAATAGAGATTCTTATAAAATTTTAATGAGAAAATGAAATAAATTATTGATGTGAGATCAAATCAATAATCATCTATAAATAAAAATAACTATGTTTGCAAGATACAATATCCATGTATAAAAAACAATCTATCAATTTAAATAAAAATTTCATCACCTAATAATAAAAATAGAGAAATGGAAAAATATAAATAATTTATCAATTAAGAAAAAATCTTATAATCTAATAATAAAAATATAGAGATAGAAAATATACACAATTTATCAATTCAAAAAAAAACTCATCACCCAATAATAAAAATAGGAAAATGGAAAAATAAAGACTAAAATGAACGTTTATAATTTTTTCAAGAAAAAGAAGTTAAAAATAAAATGCATATAATAATGTGCAAGAAAAAAACATTGAAAAATGGGTAAATATTTGAATAAATTTTTTATTTAAAAGACATGTACACCCATAAGGTGGTCAATTATGTCACTTTTTAATGTGGAAAGAACTTGTTCAATTACCATGTGGTTTTCCCTACTCCTCATGAGACTACTATGAGCTAGCTAGCTATTAAGACTTTACCCATAGTAAAGTTTCCCTATTCTTATATCCCAAGGGTTGGTGATGGTGGTCAAGGTGTATTGCTACTAGTTTGAATATGTAAAGATATTATAGTGATTATAGTCTTTCTTCCTATCAAAGTCAGGTGTCTTTCTATTAAATAGAATATTATTATAATTTTTTTATAGATAAAAAACCAAATTTTTACACAAAGTAATTGACAAAAAAAAAGTGAATGTTTAAAACAATTTAAGGGTGTTTGTCTATTAGGATGAAAGTCTATCATGATAAAAAGATTTAGTAATTTTGACTACAAAAGGCCTTGGTCTAATTCATCTAGGTTTCTTTGGTTTTCTCATAGTATTAAAATAGGTATTTGAAAGGAATTAGGGTAGGTGCAATATCTTAGGTTTTTTTGTTTTTTTCATCGTATTAAATTAGGTATTTGAAATGAATTAGGGTAGGTGCAATATCTTAGGTTTCTTTGGTTTTTTCAAGGCATTTAAAAGTAGCAATAAATTTATGCACATCACTTTCTAGCTGACTACAAAATGATTGATCATACTTATAAAATGCATATGCATTCTTCTTAAATAGCCTTGGCATTATTGAGAATGAAACATGCATGTATGTTATGTTACCATACTAATGCTAAAGTTGGTTGAATATCAAAATGAACACATGGTATTTATATAAAACATGCATGTAACATGGCATCTATCCATTTTTTTCTAAAAAAAAAAATATTTGTTAATGCTTTTCACTTTCCTTTCAAAAGAAAAAAATGAAATTATTCCATCTACTAATTGGTTAAGAGAAAGAGGGTATATGAAATACATAATTAAAAAATTAAAGACCATTGATTTGACATTCAAAGTATAGGTTTGTTCGCATCAACTTCTTAATGTTCAATTTATTAATTCTCAAATAGTCAATTTATTCAATCATTTTTTGTAATGTTTAAGTGCAACACTTGTAACATATGAATCCATCATTGATTGACTAAGAAGGATCAAATAAGATATAACTTACCAATGGATTAATCACATACATTAACTTCCACACCTAATGGAGACCAATTATTGGTGCAAAAGAGTCCAATGCAAAACCATCAATGTGGGGGAAATCACACCAAAGGATCAATTTTCAACCCAAACATTCATCACCTAAGATAAAGTGATTCTCCCAAGCAGGGATTAAGCTCAATGAAAATATAGGGAAACACTCCCTATGTCAAATTCCTCAGTCGAGTTAAGGTCTATTACTTAAGAAAAATTCATAAATTAAAAATTTATGTTAACTAACTAATTTCTTGTGGCTTATCAGCTACTTATTACATACATATTTAACTATAATACTATACCATCTTGTAAATGCATCTACAAAATTTTAAACAAGCATGAATGTAGCTAATAACTCACACAACAACATATAAATTCTTATTAAAAAGAGAGTTCATGCACAACAATTTAACTCATAAATACAACACATAAACAGATAAAACACTTATCCACCCAACCATATTGAATTATTTAAAAAAAATATTTATATTAAATTATATAGTTTTATAGCCCAAAAAAATTATTTAATTAATTTAAATTTAGAAATCAAAAATTTATATTTGATAAAATTATTTTAAATTACTATTTATATTTAATAAAATAATTGGTAATTATTACATTTATCCTAATTGTGTATGAGAAAATCTCAACATCTTTTCATAAAGCTTAGAATGTTCAAGTAAGTGGTGGTGGATCATCTTCATTTTCATTTTAGGCTAATTTATAACTTTTTTAGGTTTTTGACACCACTCAACATCTTTTCATAAAACTTATAATGTTCAAACAAGTGGTGGTGGATCATCTTCATTTTAGGCTAATTTATAAATAAAAAATTGGTGTTTTTTTTACTAAAAGTTTTAATTTTATTTTATCCTGAGTTGTGTCTAGATCATTCTTATAAGTTATCAATTTCCATAGTTAATAAAAAAAACTTAATTCATTTTATTGTTTTGTTGTGATTGTTTGAATTTTAATATAAAAAGAGTAATCCACAATAATTTATTAAATTTTTGAAAAAATTATTAAACTTTATAAAAAAAAAATTATTTAAAAAAAAATAAGTTTTTAGGCATAAACCTCTTACTATATGATAAAGAGAGAAAGGTTAAGTATGTAGGGTTGTGATGGGAGGGAATGAATTAAAATAGCAAATTAAAAATATAGATTTTATCTATTATATCATTTTATTAGTTATTTAAGATTTGAAAAGTAATATAAAATTTCTCATAAAATATTAATGAGAAAATGAATAGAAATTCTTATAAAATTTTAATGAAAAAATGAAATAAATTATTGATATGAAATCTTGAATCAATAATCATTTATAAAAATAAATAAATTATATTTACTAGAAACAATATCCATGTATAAAAAACAATTTATTAATTTAAATAAATATTTCGTCACTTAATAATAAGAATAGAAAAATGGAAAATATAAACAATTTATCAATTAAAACAAAAATCCCATCATCTAATAATAAAAATATATATAAATGATAAAATATAAACAATCTATCAATTCAAACTAAAATGAATGTATATGATTTGATTTTTTTTTAAGTTGAAAATAAAATGCATATAATAATGTCCTATGTATATGCAAGGCAAAAGTATTGAAAAAAACTTGAATATTTGAATAAAGAACTTATTTAAAAAACATGTACATCCATAAGGTGGTCGATTATGTCTCTTTTTAATGTGGAAAAAACTTTTTCAATAGCCATGTGGTTTTCTCAACTCCTCATGAGACTAGTATAATCTAGCTATTAAGACTTTACCCATAGTACAAGTTGCCCGATTATACCTATTTTAATATCCCAAGGGTTTATTATACCCATTTTAATATCCCAAGGGTTGGTGATGGTGGTCAATGTCTATTGTTACTAGTTTGAATCACTAAGGATATTATAGTGATCATAGTCATTGTCCCTATCAAATTCAAGTGTCCTTTTTTTAAATACAATATTATTAAAACTTTTTTTTATAGATAAAAAATTAAATTTTTAAACAAATTAATTGACAAAAATATGAATGTTTAAAATAATTCAAGGGTGCTTGTATATTAGGATGAAAGATTATCATGATAAAATTATTCAGTAATTTTGATTAAAAAGGCCTTGGTTTAATTTATCTAGGTTTCTTTGGTTTTCTCATGATACTAAAACTAGGCATTAGGGTAGGTGCAAGTTCTCAAGGCCTTTAAAAGTAGCAATAAATATATGCACATCACTTTATCATTGACTAAAAAATGATTAGACAATGCTTATAAAATGCATCATGTGAATTCTTCTTAAATAGCCTTGGCATTATTAAGCATGAAAGATGCATATATGTTATGTTACCACACTAATGCCAAAGTGGTTGAATATCAAAATGCACACATATACCTATATAAAACATAAACGTTATAAAATGCATCATGTGAATTCTTCTTAGATAGCCTTAGCATTATTGAACATGAAAGATGCATATATGTTATGTTACCACACTAATGCCAAAGTGGTTGAATATCAAAATGCACACATATACCTATATAAAACATAAACGTTATATAACATCTATGCATTTTTTTTCTCCACAAAAAATAAATAATAGTTGTTAATGCTCTTCACTTTTCTTTCAAGAGAAGTAAATGAAATTATCTCATCTACTTATTGGTTAAGAGGGTATTTAGAAGACAGAAATACATAATTAAAATTTTAAAGACAAATGATTTGACATTCAAAGTATAGGTTTATTTGCATTAACTTCTTAATGTCCAATTTATTAACTCCACACTAATTCCAAATAGATTAAATATCAAAATGCACACATTAATACACTAATGCCAAAGTGGTTGAATATCAAAATGCACACATGTTACTTATATAAAACATACATGTTATATAACATCTATGCATTTTTTTTCTCCACAAAATAATAGTTGTTAATGCTCTTCACTTTCTTTTAAGAGAAGTAAATGAAATTATTCCATCTACTCATTGGTTAAGTAATAGGGTATTTGGAAGACAAAAATACATAATTAAAAATTTAAAGACAATTGATTTGACATTCAAAGTATAAGTTTGTTTGTATTAACTTTTTAATGTTCAATTTATTAATTCCCAAAAAGTTATTTTATTCAATCATTTTTTGTAATATTTAAATGCAACATATATAACACCTAAATCCATCATGGATTGACTAGGAGGGATCAAATACAATATAACTTACTAATGGATTGATCATATACATTAAATTACATAACTAATGAAGACCAACTATTGGTGCAAACCAATCCTCCAATGAAAAACCATCAATGTGGGGGAAATCACACTTAAGGATCAATTTTCAACCCAACCATTGTATCACCTGAGATCAAGTGATTTCCCAAAGCAAGGCTTAAGCTCAATGAAAATATAGGAAAACACTCCCTATGTAACTTTCTCCAGCCCAGCTGAGGTCCATTATGTGCAGAAAATTCATAAATTAATAAATTTTGATAACTAACTAATTTCTTGTAGCTTATCAGCTACTAATTACATACAGATTTAACTATAATTTGATACCATTTAGTAAATGCATCCACAAAACTTTAAACAAGCATGAATGCAACTAATAACTCACAAAAAAACACATAAATTCTTATTAAACATAGAGTTCAAGCACAACAATTTAACTCATAAATACAACATATAAACTGATAAAACACTTATCTTTTGATTTAGTTGTGCAACCAGTTGCTTGGGACGGATGTTCGAGCTAACCATAGACTTTTTGTTCCAAATATCAACAGAAATTCAGCACCAAGTTAGGGATAGCAATCCACAAAAGAGGGTGGTCTCTCATTGTCCACTCGCAGCTCAGAAATCTCCCAACCTGCTAGTATTCTCCTACATCTATCATGATTTTCCACCATCTCTCTTCCTCTCAACCTGCCCAACCCAAGGAATGTACCCCTTCAATTATCTTAGTCCTTTGGGTGTCCCATTTGTTTATTAGGGTCTCTCTGGCACATGTAACCAGGAATCTCTATGCTAGGAACTCAAGGGAACTTACTTCCATGAAAATTACTAGCAACAAAAAAAAAACGCTTATTGTTATAGTGAAAATCACACAGGTGTTCACTCTTCAAGCATGATAACCTGGCTCTTCAGTCTCCACCCCCAAAACTCTCCAGCATGCTCAAGAATTCACCCTCCATTGTTGCTATAGCTCCAAGATCTTATTTTATCCTCTCTTCTTGTTGTTCATACCCCCTTAGTAGTTGGCATCACATTTTATTAATAAAATTCAGAAATACAATGTGCATATACATCGTTTTGGTCGTAACCACACATATATCTACATTAAGAATTAATTAAACTGGGGATTATAGTGGGGATGTTACATTCCCCTTTCCCTACAATTGTGTGTCATCCTCAGTGCACACAATGTGGATATACATATACAAATTTACATCACAATGCTTTAAGAAATAAAATTCTACAATTTTACAACTCTAGCAGTAGTTCCAACCAAAATATCGTGTTCCTATCGACATGTTAACCCAAGGTATGAACCATTTGTTTATCAAGGCTAACTTGATGAATGTTCCATTCTTTTATCAGGTCCCTCGGTGTAGGTTGGTTAGGACTCTGAGATGTGGTTCTGAAACTCTAGTTGCTCAAAATGGAGTCTTGCATTCTTATATTATGTTTTCTTCAAAATTGTCAAAAATTTGTGGGTATTCCTCCTACATGTTATCTTAATGTTCCCATGTAGCATCTTCAGGACCGTAGAAGGTCCAATACACCTTTACCAACCCTTTGGCTTTGTTCCTAAGCACTTTGAATTTCCGTTCCAGGATGAGTACTGGTTCCACCAGGAAATCCCCTTCGTGTTCCACCTAGATCATAGTCTAATCAATTATTTAGTTAGGGTAAGGCACATGTTTATTTAATAATGACACATGAAATACATTACGTACTCCCATGGGTGTAGGTAATGCTAGAATGTATGCAAATGGCCCTATCTTTTCTAAGATTTCAAAAGGTCCATAATAACTTGCTCTCAACTTAGGGAAACTTCCCAATCTTAGTGAACTTATTTTCGCCTTCACTTTTAAAACACATGTTTTCCCACTTTAAAATCTCTTAAAAACTTTGTTTTTGTCTCCATTACTTTTCTTCCCATCATGGAAAACCTTTAAATTTTGTTTTATCTTTGTCATTTTCTCTTCCATTTCCTTCAACAAATCTAGCCCAATAACTGCTTTGTTTGTTGGATTATCTCAACTCACTGGTGTGTTACACTTCCTACCATACACTGCTTCAAATGGACTCATTTTTAATGATGTTTGATACCCATTATTATAAGAAAATTCTACTAAATGAATATATTCTTCCCATTTTGATGGTCGTTCCATAACATACATTATGAGCATGTCCTCAATTATTTTGTTAGTTCTCTATGTCTTCTCATCTGACTCTGGGTGAAACATTGTACTAAGATTTAAATTTGTCCCAAAGCCTTTGAACAACCATTTCCAAAAATTAGATGTGAAATTTGTATCTTTGTATGAAACTATTACTTTAGGTATCTTTGTATGAAACTATTACCTTAGGCACTCCATGTAGCCTAGCAACTTCTTTCATATATATTTCTACAATTTTGTTTCCTTGTGTGTAGTATTCCTTGGAATAAAATGTGTTCCCTTAGTTAATGTATCCACCACCACCATGATGAAATCATGTTGCTTCAATTTTCTAGGAAGCTTTGTAATAAAATCCATTGTGATAAATTCATCTTCCACTCTGGAATGGGAAATGGTTGTAACATCCTTGTTGTATATCTATGTTTAGTCTTCACCTTCTAACATTGTAGACATATGGTTATGTAATTAGTCACTTCTTTCTTTATTCTTGGCCAAAAATATTGGCTTCTTATAGTTGCAATTATCTGTTGATATCATGAGTGCCCAACATATGGCACATTGTGCATTTCCCTCATCACTATATTTTCCAACTCACTGGAATTCAACACATATACTTTGCCTTTGTACATGATAATTACATCTTATTTCAACTCATAATAATTAAATTTCTATTGAAAATTACCTTGTTGTAACGTTTCTTTTATTTTCAAATATTGTTGATCTGAATTTGCTACCACAATAATTTATCTTTCAGATGAGTCTTGTACATGCTAATGGTTTCAATATGCCTTTCATGAGCTCTCATGTTGAGTGCATCAACCACTTGATTTTATTTTCCTTTGATGTACTTAATTTCAAAGCCATACTCACTAAGAAATTATAGCCATCCAGTTTTTTTGGCATTTAATGTTGGTTATCCAAACAAATGTTTCAGGCCACAGTGGTTTGTCCTTAGCTCAAATTTCCTCCTCGCGAGGTATTGTCTCCACATTTTTAATGCATGTACAATCGTCGCTAATTCCAAGTCATGTGTAGCATAATTCCTCTCATGCTTTTTTAATTTTTTGGATTCATAGTGTTATCCCCATTTTGTGGATAACTAAGGATTGTGTCTCGAGGCCCTCGGGTTGCAGATATGGAGTGTCGAGACTACATGACCAGAAGTACCCTTTTTCATAGTTGGAAACCCCTATCACCACCATAGATGGTCACAGATTTCTAGTTGGCATCCACCACATCGGCTAGATTCCAGAAGGTAGTGGGCCTTGCTCCATRAGGTGCAAGTCAGTATTATGGTGAGCATCATTTCAATATTTAAGCCATTTGAGTATGTTGTATCTTAGATTTCTCTAGATTTCATGATATATGCTCGGACATTATGCCTTTTTCCCTGCTTCACCTTGGTGGTTGACATTTTTCCCTAGTAGGTGGTCTTCCTCAGGGATGGGTTTTCTACTAGGAACTCCCTTAAAGAGCCATCGTACAATTCCCGACCATACTTACATATTTCCATCATTATTCCTCTCCATTTCCTTATCTCTTTGGGTTTTAGGGTGTATTGACCCAAGAAGGGGTTGTCCCTCATTCTATGGGAATAAGGGGTTGAAGGTCTAGAGGGATTGATGTTGGGTAAAAAATAAAAGCCTTGTATGAACCTTCTAGATGCTTCTCCCATGGATCACCCAAGAAAGCAGTGAAACTCTTATCTTTGATTAAAGGGGACCCACAATATAATAAAGAATGCTAAAAAGGTTAGTTGAAGGATAGGAGGTCTCATCACAAGCCGACCTATCACGTCCATGAATATCTAGTGGTATGACATTGCCATCATCTGGTCATTAAACTAGGGTAATGGCTCTCAGTTGCATGGTTGAGAGAAAGGGGGTCTCATCACGATACAACCTTCTCATTTCAACTAGGTGTTTGTGGGTGAAATTTCCATTATCTAGTCACCATGCCAGGGAAGTGACCTTGAACCTCTCCTTAAAATTATGAAAGAATAAAAGAATGGAAATTAATGGGATTGGAAAAATTGCATTGCGGACGAAGGTACCACATACCCTCTACAAAGGAACCCATGAATGATAAAGTACAACCCCTTGTATGTCATGATCCCTATGCCCATTGAGTCTTGACCCCAACCACCTCACCCACTTTACATGGCTTGGAGAGGGATCTCTTGGAAACTCTCCTTGACCTAGGGCAAGATCTACCCAATAGGACACCTTGTCAACCCTCCCATATTCAATCTTGACAAGTCGCATAGTGTCTTTGAGAAATTAATTGTTTGATATAGTGATATTTGATGCACATGCTTAGGTGGCTCATTTATTGATTAGATTCACTTATCATGATGTTATGACTTGAGATCCTTGGAGGGCATGTTTGTTTGTCTTTTTAGGACCTAGATGGTGGATAGTTTTTGAAGAACAAGCCTAGCTTGGGATTTTGTTGGTTACTACTCTCTTGATACCCCTTAGGATGAACCAAGTTCAAACCTGAACAAGATCCCAACAAAGTCTCTAAAACTATCAGCCCTCCTAGTTAACCAGAAGGCAACACAACACACATATTGTATTGCACAGTCTCACCCGAGATAGTTCTATGGGTGGCTACAACGCTAAGGTGCTTGAAACCTAGGAATGAGTGGGGATATGTGATTGTACTATGTGATATTCATTCAATTATTATCTCATACATCTAGATTTAGTATATTGTCATTCCTTATCCATGCATGCAAATCAAAAGGTCTAACTACTTCATCAATACATTTATCTAAGAGTTTACCATTGAAAGAAAAGAAATAAACAACAAACAATCCACATAACACGTGATCTACCGTGTTTCACCCCCTCCTGGGCTACGTCCACAAATATTTTTCTCTCAAGCTCTTTTATTATGTTTCTGCAATATATCGTGTCGCGCGCACTACAATGTCTGGTCTTACAATTGCCACAGGATCCTCGATACCTGTAATGATGACTAGATCGCATCAGGCTCCTCAGCCTACGATCTAACCCTTGGGATCAAGTTGATCGACTCTCCTCTAGCTCAATAGCTTACAAAAAGTGACATTTCTTACCATTTCTGGTTTAGCCACGCAAAACTAGTCTTCCTTTTCATGCCCCAACCCCTTACCTAGACCTCCTAGGTACTTACTTATACTTATTCTTGGCTTATTTGACATTACCATATCATACAAAAACCCTAACCCTAATGTAGTTAGGTTTCCTTGCATGTGCGCCTTGCATTCTTTCCTTGCACGTGCCACTTTTCCTTCCAGTTGTCTTTCTCCCACTTCGTTCTTTTCTCTCCAACAATAGCCTTTTTTCCAAAATGGTCCTACACCCAACAGGCCCCCAACACTGACATGTGGCTCATCTTGAGCCACCTAGGATCTATGCACTCCCTCGACAACCTCTTCTAGACTATGGAACTTGTTTGCAAGTTCCCTTCCTCGTGTTTGTACCTACGCTGCCTTTTTTGTGAGTGCTTCTATGTCTTGCACTGTGATATCCTCTTGTATCATTGCTATGCACTCTTCCTACGCTTTCTCCAAGTTACCCTTTTCTTCTTCCAATTGCGCAATAAGATGCATTGATTGGTCTTAAAGAGGTTCCATTTGCACCTGTATTGTCTGCTTCTGCGCCTGCACTGCTATCAATTCTGCTTGCAGCTTCTTCATGTCTTGTGTTCCCTAGAGGCACTTGGTGATAGTCATTGTTTTCTGCCTTTGCTTGAGGTCATGTATGGCTGTGTTTATCTTTCCTTCTTCCTGGTCCCACTGCTGGACCTGTTCAACTTCCTCCAATATTTTCCACAGTTGCACTTCCATATCAAACAAGTCCCTAGTTGCGCTGACTTGTCTTTCCATTTCTCCCATTTGTTCTGTAGCTTCTTGTCACCTTTTTTCTTTCACCTTCGGGGGAGTTGTAGGAATGATTTTTTCCTTGAGGTTCTAGATCTCTTGCTAGTATTGATCAATTGTTTGCACAATGTGATCAATCTTTTGCACTATGTTGGACTCTGATATTTGCGTGATGTTTGGGATTCTGTCATAGGCTACGGTCACTCCCTGCTTGAGCCTGTCCATGCACTCTTTCTGTGCTTCTTTCTCTATAGTCAGTTGGTCGCATGTTATTTGGAGCATTTATGTGAATCCTCTTCTCACCTCCATACTGGTGGCATATGTGCAGGCCCTCGACTGCACTTCCATCATGAGACTCTCTTGAAGTTTGTAGAGAGCCTTTGTGGGTATCTATGCTATTAATATGTCCATCTCTTCAACCTCCTGCAGTGGTGTCTACGTTGTTTCAGGATCCATCCTAATCATTTCGCGCATGATGGTAAATGTGTCATTGCTCTGAGCAACAAATTGTACCATATTTTCATGTTGCTTCTACGTTGGTGGCCTCAATATTGCCTTCTGTTGTTGCGTCAGGGCCTAAGATTCTGCATGGCCCCATATATGTTGTATGTTCTCATGGACATCTATCAACTTATCCATGATCTTCTCTCTCTGTGCCTTCATTGTTTTGACCACTTTCTCAGTCTTGTCTTGGACTTTGTTTGTGACAAGCTCTGCATCATCCAAAGTGAGGGTGATGTTTGGGTCCTCTGTGTCTATTTATTTTTACCATGTGCATCTATTCCTTGCTCGGTATCCTTTGTTGATTGTGACAGTTGTGCATGGGTCTATTTCCTACTGACCCTCTGTTGGCTTCTTCATCTCATCCTATGGTTGGCTTCCTGTTTGCGCTTATATGGGCATTCTCCTTGGTTTTTTCAGGATTGTGCTCCCACTTAGCACTGTCTGTGTTGTTGTTGTCTGAGTATTTCTAGTTGGACTCCATGTTCGTGCTGACGAGTGTGCCTTAGTTGTGTCCTTAGGATTAGTAGGTTGTGTCATACTTGTCCTGGTGGTGAGTTTTGTTATTGGTTGTTGCCACAACACAGGCCAATCTTTGATTATCCACTCCACCTCCTCCTGGGTCACACAATACTACATATTCAGCCATGCTCGCTTGGGATCCTGCGTATCTTGTATCCATGTATGGTGTCAGGATGCCTTGAAATTCAAAATCCCCTTGGTTTCCTGTGCAACCTCCCTCAATATGCGCCATGTGTTGGTCGTGCGTTGTTGAATTTTCTCTAGCAGCATGGAGAACACCGCGTTGTTTTCCTGTTACGCTTTGTTGTCCTTCACCTACCAGAGGAACTTGTACCTGGATGTGTAGCACTTCCCCGTCCTGGTGATGAAGGCGGTGTACTTGGGCTATTTCCACCCTGGGAGAGTGACCAATATCATCAGTCAAGAATAATGGAACTCGGTTCCATTATCCTGTGCATCGCAACAATCCAATAAGAACTAGATCAACAATTATTGTGCCTAGTTGAACATCATTCCTTTTCTGCATTGTGTTACTACTTCGATTACACCTGCAGGGGCTTCCTCTCGGCAACACTTCCTTAATAATTTGCACGCTATCAATTTTTTGGTGAACCTACTCATGTCATCATTGATTTATTTTATAATGAGGCCTCTACTCCCTCGTGATGTGTCAAATTGTGCCTTCACCTGCTCTACCATTTCCTTCTCACGCGCCTTGTTTTCCAAAAACTCTTATGACTGCATGCTGGCTATGGGAAATATGGTAATCTTGGAAATGAGTGCCATGTCTATATGTATGAGTCTGTCCATCCATAGAACTCTCCCATGGACCCAGGCCACTAATTGTTTGACGCATAGGCTGACATTATTTCTCCGCCCGAAGTGTGGAATGTCTAGCAAGTTCATGACGTCGGATTTGTATAACCTTGTAATACATTATGTGGGCTCTAATACTGGCCTTCCTAGAGGTCCAACCTCCCCTGTGTTGATCAAATAGAATTCCTCATCCAACTCCAGGGATTTTTCTACGTCGCGCACGTCATGGTCCACGTAGTGCAACTTGCGCACTTTCCCGAACATGTCCTCAACAGTTGGGACTACGTCGGGAATGAAGGGTAATGAAATATATAAAATCTCAGTGTATTTATTTTCTATCCCACCATGGATATGCCTACCTCAGTGGCTTCTGCACCCTCCTTGTCTCTAAGTGAGTCTTGTCTGTCTGTTATGTCCTCGAACTGGACTTCTTCTCATGACTAGGACAGTCTTGGTTCCTCTGTATCAGTCGGTCTTGTTAGCTCCTCAGGGTTAGGGTTTGAAACATCGTTCTAACTCATGATCTATGTCCTACCTCTCCTCTCTACATTGTGGGGAGCTCTTCTTCAACCTATGTTGAGCTACTAGACTTTGGCTCCAAAGTGGTCATGTCCTCGAGCTCGATTATGGGCTAAGGTTGTATCATTTCCTTTTGCCTCTGACCTTGTCGAGTGACCCTGATAAACTGGCCTAATGACTCTGGATTCAGTGGAGCCATCCTGCGTGAATTTCGTAATCTTGGCTAGCTATGGTGACGATTTTGAAATTAGGGCACGGATTCTTCTAATATCTATGAGCTCAAAATTTGTTAAGTGTTGAATAACTGTGCACTTTTCACCTTTTATAGACCTTTTCGTGCTCATTTTTCACTTTTTGCGTACATGTGCACTAACATTACATTTTACTACACGTTGTATTCTGATATCTGGTGCAGTAACTCTTACACACAACCTTTTCTGTGTTTTTGTATTTTCTGTCATTTGTATTATTTTTTTTGGTTTTGTCATTGTTCTGTCTAGTATCTACTATGGTACACTATATACATGCTTGCCTTACTGCATTGTCCCTATTTATACTTGGTGAGGTTGACTATCCCTATACAGCTTCAGTCAACTCCCATTGATCATTTTTTGGCACAGGGGCATACCGAGGGTTCAACGCTACAACAACGCACCAACAAAACCCTAACTACCGACCCTTTCAGCAACACCTACAAACAAAATGAATTCTCACCCGAGGTAGAGGCAGGGGTGGTTGCAAGACTCCAGTGTCTGCAACCTTATCTAGGACACAGATCTATGATTGTAACACCTTAACAAGGCACTTAGCAGTTATAGTTCACCAATATCCAGTCTTAGTTTACAGCGCAGTTAAACCCTAATTACAGAGCATTTCAGTATTCAACCAGATCTACTATATTCAAGCACTAAGAAAATCCACATAAGCCATATCTAGTATTCATCCATACTATTAATCACATAGAATTAACATATCTATCTACCAATCATCTATGTCGAAGCACTAAGCAAGGTAACATATAAACACTTCAATACATTGCATAAAGAAGAGCAACACAACATGTACGTGGTTCACCCCACCCAGGGGATATGTCCACCAACTCTTCTTCTTCTTTATTAGCCTCTTCAATCAGTTACATGCACAGAACCACAAAAAACCTACTCCACAGAGGATAGGAGACCTGTGCACCTCGCTAGATCCTCCTTCCTCGGGCTAGGTTAGAGCACTAAGCCTCTTCTCAATATATTACCCTCGCTTGCATCGAGCTCTGCAAGCCTCATACAGTATGCACAAAAGAAATATCTACTCAACACTTATCACTTTCGATCACACAGATTGAACTTGTAGGTCCCTACTTACTTTTCCTATCTACTTATTTATACATTACAAAATAGGCCTAAGCATGGGTAAACCCATGGGCCGACATTCCCATACCTGTTACATAATCCCAAAATCCAAAAAGACCTAAAAGGGGCTGAGATCCCGCAATATCTTTTTCATCTTGTGCTCTGCCTTCGACAACCTGTCGAAGTCCCAAAAATAGGTCAAACCTGACCAAGGATCCTCAAAACTTGGTCAAGGGTCAACAGGCCCCCAACACTCACATGTGACTCGTCCCGAGTCACTCTGATATGGGTAGCTCAGTTTCAAAATCCTCAATATTGGCTCGAGCTTCTTCGACTTGTTGTTGTGCCACGACCTCCTGTTCAGCGAAATCTTGTATGATTGCTTCGTTGGCAGGTCCCTCTAGGTGTTGTTCAGCAGCAGTGACAACTTGCTCTAGTTTTTCTCTTCGCCCTTCTCTCTCTGTGAACAATTGGTAAGCCTCATCCTATACAGGTTGGAGTCTTTGAGTCACTTCCATGGCTCTTCTCTAGGTGGTGTGGAGTTGTTTTTAGGCAGTGCGATGCTCTTGGGATCACTTCATCCTTTCAACAGTTGACATGGGCTTCAATTGCACCTATTTTGTTTCTTCTTGATACTTCGCCTCTTGGATCTACAACTCCAGTGCCTTCAGTTCTGGATTCTCAGTGAGTTTCTCATAGGTTTGGGCACTATGATCACTCAATCGCTTGAATTCCATGGCAAGGGCCTTTATTCTCTAAACTGTGCCTCGATAAGTTGCATCTCTTTGATCCCTTACATCGTGTGAAGTTTTGGGCACTGTGCAGAGCTCTAAGTCTTCTATTCTTTGTTGTAGTTGTTGGATAGCTTCTGTAATATTCTCTACTTGATGTGTGACTTGGTATTATTCCTGTGGTTCTAAGCCAATCAGAGAGTGAAGTGCTCTGTTGACTGCTTCTTTCACTTCAAGTTGCTCTGTGAGCAACTGTTCCTTTTCTTGCTGCATCTGTGCTTTCTCTTCTTCCAATTTCTCCTGGACAACAACCTTCTCCTGCTCTACAACTCGGTGTTGTTCTACGAATACTCCTTGCACTTGCTTCAAGGCCTGGGTGGCTTGTTCTGTTTCTTCTTATGCTCGATGAAGGTGAGCTTCAGTTGCATCTGCTAGTCAGTGGAGTTGGGCTGGCTCATCTCCCAACTCTGGTTCTCCCGATGGCAGGGGCGCAGTGGACATGATGTGACTAGACTGAAGGGCCTGTTGTACCCATCAGATTTTGACCTCAATTATTTCGTACATTTCCTCCTGCTTGGCTTCTTGTTTCTCCACGATTTCCTACGAGGCATCGTTTAGGGGTGCTATGATGAAGTCAAAATCATCGGTATTGAGTACAGCCTGCATCTTGGTTACGATGGCTCTAGATTTCTTCCGGGAAGAAGGTTTCGGGGGAGAAACCTTCCTCTTCTTTAGTGGATTGGTCTCATATCTAGGAGGTGTTACTTCACCTTATTTTTGTTCATATTCTTTTCCATTTATCTCTTATACTTCATCATCACCCCCTCGGTCAGGTGATACTGAAGAAGTCTTGCCTGAGGCGTTGCTTAAGTCTTGGACCTCTTCGGTTTTCTTCCTTCTGTTGTTAGTCAGGATGGCCTAGATCTGCGAGCAGTCGACGGAGAGGCTTTCACTCCTCTCGTCGATGATGCTTGAATACTTGTATACATTACTCTTTTAGTAATGAGGTCAATGAGAACTTCTTCAATAATTTTCTGCAGCGCTAAGCTCGTCTGACATGCACGCTCATGGTTGAATATCTCAGGTTTGAAGAGTAACTACTCAATGCAATGGGATGGATGGTGATAGTGCGATGATCACTGTGTGAAATCAGCTAATTTGCAGGCTCAAATAATCACGGCTGGAAAAAGTGTTCTCGGTGCAATGCTCGACAAAATAAGTAGATAACTCGGCAACGAATCTCTACAACGGGTGAGACGCCTCCATTAACTCATTTTTGTCCATTATGGCGCAGTCCCAACGGTCTGATGGTGAGTTTTCTGACCATAAATTCCTTTCTACCCATTCGAGGCATCGATCTAACGGTTATACTATTCCCAACAACTATATTGCTTCGCTATGGCGAAGTGCCATGTGATGATGTTCTGATATCCCAGCAAAGTTCCAATTTTGCAATTTTTCCCTCTGTGAAGTTCCCTCTAGACCGTTCTGTAACTTTTCAATATTAGTTATCGTCTTACTTAGTTTTCTATCCTTCTTTCCAGTAAGCTTCATCTCGGTATTCCTTTTTCCATTATGATTCTTGTCTTCTTTTGGCATAGTAACTTCGCGTTGTTGAGATTCTTTCCTAAGATTCAAGGGTAATAGTTACTCTCTATCTAGGATAGGTATTTCAATGTTGTGCGAGTCTTATTGTGTTCTTGCAACTTCGACATCCAATTCTATGGTCCTAAGTAGCTTCGATCTGTTCTCATGTTTTTCAATCAGATGTGCGATCCTCCTAGTCATCAAATCTTTCAACTCTTGCTTCTTTTGCTCTAAGACTTCTTCTTCCTTCCTTCTGGCATGATCTCTTTCAATCCAAGGTTTTCCTAGTAACATAGCAAATGGGGCGTTGTTCTCAATAAATTTAACAACCTCAAAATATTCCTTTGTCGAAGTTCCATGAGCACTCATAGATATCTGGGTAAGTCTTTCACATAGGGTTATCAATTTTCCTCTGAATAATCCTATTCCTCCCAATGAAGGAATCATAGCAGGCTTTCCTAAAGTTTCCCAAGCTCTTTCTGTCATAATATTCACCTGTTTTTCTTCATCCAGAATGCAGTCAATGTGGATGTCTCCTATTCTTTCTTCAATGCACTCTTTTTCTTTGAAGATCTCTGATAAGCTGATATGTTGGTGATCATTCAGGGTTTCTTTCATCTGTAGCAATACTTTCTCTGATTCTTTCTAGGGTTCTTCCATAATCTCAGTTTATGGATCTTCCTTAGGGTTTTCTTGGTTCATATTCATTCTTTCAACCTTAGCAATCATTTTAGGTAAATTCAATACTTCATGGTCCATAGCTCTAAAACAAAGACAACTAGATCTTCTACCAGGGCATTCTTTATCCAGATGTCCTGGTCTTCTGCAACTGTAACAAAGGGTTAATCCTCGTTTTATTTTAAATGATCTCCAACCTTTCCTATACTACGCACTAGGATCAGAGTAGCTAACTTACAAAAAATTCTTTCTAGGATCCTGCATCCAGTTATTAGTCCAAACATTCTCTCTATGCATAGTTATAACATATATTTCACTATTCTTATCAGATCTACTCATATCAAATCTTCTTTCATCTATCAATGCCCTAGTTTTCAAGCTAGGACAAATCTTATCAAACATACCTAGATCCATACTTTTGAAACAAAATTTTCCACTTATCTTACTTTTAACAAAGCACAGATCTTACAGATCTTACCTCTTTAAGAAAAAATTCTCACTTTTACCTTTCTTAGAGCACAAAGCTTTCAGATCTTACCTCTTTTCTTCATATCTGACTTATTTTCTTAGCACATAACTTCACAGATCGAGTATAATACTGCGCACTAGAGAGGCAGATCTACACACAGAGCTTTCACAATTTTAGGTCGGATCTTCACACAAAACTTCTCTTTCCTTAGTTCCCAGCAATCACAGTTTTAGTCCCAGCAATAGAACCATTTTCTGGCATAGGGGAAGACCCAAGGTTCAACGCTACAACAATGCCCCAACAAAACCCTAACTACCTTCCCTTTCAGAAACACCTGCAAAGCAAATGAAGTCTCACCCGAGGTAGAGGTAGGGGTGGTTGCAGGATTCGAATGTCTGCAACCTTAGCTGGGACACAGATCTGTGACTGTAACACCTTAACAATGCACTTATCAGTTATATTTCACCAATATCCAGTCTTATTTTACAACGCAGTTAAACCCTAATTATAGATCATTGCAGTATTCAACTATATCTACTATATTCAAGCACTAAGCACATCCACATAGGCCAGATCTAGTATCCATCCATACTATTAAGAACATAGCATTAACATATCTATCTACCATTCATCTATATCAAAGTACTAATCAAGGTAACATATAAACACTTCAATACATTGCACAAAGCAGAGAAACACAACATGTATGTGGTTCACCCCCACCCTGGGCTACGTCCACCAACTCTTTGTCTTATTTATTAGCTTATTCAATCAATTACATCCACAGAGCCACAAAAACCCTACTCCACAGAGGACAGGAGATCTGCACACCTCACTAGATCCTCCTTCCCCGGGATAGGTTACAACACTAAGCCTCTTCTCAATCTCTTACCCTCGCTTGCACTGAGCTCTGCAAGCCTCATATAGTATGCACAAAAGAAACCTCTACTCAACACTTGGCACTTTCGATCACACAAATCAAACTTGTAGGTCCCTACTTACTTCACCTAGCTACTTATTTATACATTACAAAATAATCCCAAGCATCGATAAACCCATGGGCCGACATCTCTGATTCATCTTACACTCCGCCTTCGATAGCCCGTCGAAGTCCCAAAAATAGGTCAAACCTGACCAAGGATCCTCAAAACTTGGTCAAGGGCCAACATCATTCCCTTTAAATCGATTCCTATGAGTTCCTTTAGTCGCACAGATCCTCCATCTGTGACATGATGGATTTCATAAGGCCCTAGCCAATGCATCCTAAATTTACCCAGATGTTGAAAGAATTTACTGTCATATAGTAAGACTAAGTCTCCTTCCTTGAAACTTTTCTTCTTGATATGTCTGTCGTTCCAAGATTTGTCTCTAGATTTTTGTACTTCCTGGTGAAATCTTGCCAAGCTCCTATCCTCTTCCATTTCCATGAGCTAACTTAGCCTTTCTTCTACTGCACCTCGTTCTGTCATGTTAGTAATGGTTGTGACGCATAGACTAGGTACCAGAAATTCCAATGGTACTACTACTTCTTGTCCATACACCATCATGAATGGTGTCTGTCCTGTCAACTTTTTACATGTAGTTATGTATGCCCATAGTAGTACTAGTATTTTCAAATCCCAATCATCCCTATTAACATTGTTAATATTTATCAAGGAATTCTCCAAGATCTTGTTGAAGGATTCTACTGTTCCATTTGCTTGAGGGTGGTATGGTGTACTCTTCTGATGATAAACTTCAAACTCCTCATTCATAGAATTGATAGTATTGTTGATGAAGTGAGTACCTTGGTCACTCATCAAAATCCTTGTACATCCAAATCTAGTTATCACTTTCTCAAACAAGAAGTGTGTCGTTGTCTCTGCGCTGCAATCTTTGACTAGTGTTGCTTATGCCCATGTTGTTAAGTATTATGTTTCAGTAATGATGTATCTAGATCCTGACCTTCTTTCTACTGGGTGACTTAGTCCAACAAAATCTATATCCCATTTGTCAAATACCTTCAAGGTTACTTGTGGTCTTAGGGGCATCTCATCCCTTCTATTCGATTTACCAACCCTTTGATAGACATCACATATCTAGAAATATTCCTTTGCATCCCTATGAATTGTTGCCCACCATATCCTATGTGCAATACCTTATGTGCGGTAGATTTGCTTGCATAATTTCCTCCAGTTATTCCTTCATGGGATTCTTCTAAAATTCTAGGCCTTTCATGCTCCAATACATATCTTCTCAAAATGATGTATGCGTCCATTTTGTATAAGTGTACTAAAATCAATTGATAGTCTGCATCTCTGACTACTAGATTTTTCTTCTGCACAGTGTTAAACTCTTGTGGCGCAGTCCCTATACTCAGATATTCAATAATTTCATTGAAGTATTCATCAGCTACCTAGACTGAGAATAACTACACATCAGGGAAGTTTTCCTCTAAGTTTGTAGGTTCCTCTCCATTGGTAACCCTTGATAAATGATCAGGCCCTACATTCAACTTCCCCAGTTTCACTATTACTTCAAAGTCAAATTTTTGGAATAGAAATAACCATCTACAGATTCTCCCCCCCCAACATTGGCTTTTTGACTAGGTACTTGAGGGCAGAATGGTCTCTGAACATCTTTAAATGATTTCCAAGTAAGTAGTGCCTAAACTTCTACAGTGCATATACCATTTCCAGGCCTTCTCTCTCTGTAGTATTGTAGTTCTTCTCTAAGTCTGGCAGTTTCCTGCTTGCAAATGTTATGGGATGGTCTAACTCTCCTACTCCTTGTTGTGCCAGAATATCTCCAAGTGTTATGGTTGATGCATCTACATGCACATGAAATGTCTTTTTCCAATCTGGGAATACTAGTATAGGTGTGGTGACCATCTTCTCTTTCAAGGTGTCCAACCCTTGCTAAGAGTCCTCATTCCACTGAAATTTGATATCTTTCTTGAGTAGTTTCTCCATCGATGCAGTGATATGCACATACCCTTTTATAAATTTTCTATAATAACCTGTATGTACCAATGTGTCTCTCAACCATCGCACTGATTTTGGTGGTGTAAAATTCACAATTACTGCAATCTTTGCAAGATCCACTATTAGACCATGTTTTCATACTATATGACCCAATAAAATTCCAAAAGGTGTCCCAAATATGCATTTCTTAATGTTCAGGAATATCTATCATTTCCTGCATCTTTCCAACATTAGCCTTAACACCTTTATGGTCTTTCAATAGACTATATATTGTCCAATCATCCAGGTACACTTCTAAAAAATGATGGATGAATTCTTTGAATGCAGCTATGACTACTCTTGAGAATATTGTTGGTGCATTCTTCAGTTCAAAAGGAATGACTGTGTATTGATAGGATCCCCATTATGTGGAAAAGGTAGCTTTATACCTGTCTTCTAGAGCTATCTTAATTTGGTGGTATCCAGAGAATCCCTCTGTGAATGAATATGATTCATGACCTCCCACGTTCTATAGGACTTCATCAGTAAAAGGGGTAGGAAAAGGGTCATGTAGGCAAGCATCATTCAACTTCCTCATGTCAACACATATCCTTGTGCCTCCTTTCTTCTTTTCCTGGACTACCATTGGGCTTATCAATTCTGATTCTTTTAGTGGTTCTATGATCCCTGCTTCCAACATTCTGTCAATTTCTGCTTTAACTTTCTGCTTATATATTGGGTTTAGTCTGTAGGGTCTCTGTCTAACAGGTCTTGCCTCAGGTTTGATAGGTATCTTCATCTCTCCTCACTCTCATGTTATGCCTTTCATCTCTATGAACGTTGTTGGGAATAGGTCATTGTACTCGCATAGTAACTCTGTTATTCTCTCCATTGTTTTGTTCATCCCAACAGTCTCCAATGCTAGCCATTTTGGGGTTATCAGTTGTCCCAATGTTAACCTTCTTCACCTTGACTGACGCAGAAAAAAATTCATATTCCATAGATGGACCTTCAACCTCCCTTTTACCTTCAACTTCTGTAATATGAACATTGTGCGGGTCGTCTTCATCATGTGCTTCTTCCTGCACATGGTAGCATGACAATAGTTCTTTAACTATATATCTGTTTTGTTGGTGATACTCTGTCATGAGTTCAACTCCCGGTTCATCAAAAAATAGTACCCCTCTTATCTATTTGAGTGCAGAATCCATGTTAGGTTTCTCATGTTCAAATGAGAAAGTGACTATAAAGTTTTGTTGTAATGTTGTCCATTCTGCAGTGCCTCTGCGCAGTTCCTAGTCTACATACTAGTTTTTTGGGATTCCTTCTAGGGTGTGAATGAAGTAATGAGGCCATTCTTCTGGTGGTATCATCTTCCATAGTGTTCTTCACTTTTCCAAGTGTTATACTGGTGTCCCATGTCCACCATATCTCTGCATCTCATTGCTTTTCGACTCTGTGTCAAATCTAATGCGCAATAGTCACTTGCATTAGTACCAGTCCTTAATTTTTTATTTTTGCACACCCCACCATCTTGTAGGTGTAGCCTTAAGTGAGATATATAGGGATAAGAGCCTTTGGTTATCCGATACTTCCTCCTCATATTTGTTCAGTAACTCTTCTAATTCATTTATGCCATGAAAACTTGGAGGTTCTCTGATCTCTATACCCACCCATCTTTCTGCATGGTCTATTCTTGCACACCTTCTTGTAGATACCTCATGTAGGCAATGTTTCCAATTCTCCAGTCTTGTGTCTGAATCAGAAGCACATGAGGTGATACATATCCAACTGAGTACCCCATCTGCAGTTGGATTAATGTAATCTTCTATGTGCATGGTGGTTCTGTATAGCTAGTTAATTTCTTCTAAATCCATACAGGTCAGTTCCACAAATATTTCGGCTTTGGATGGGTCCAAGGGTGCAATGACCCGGTATTCCCCTGAATCAAATGTCATCTTCCTTGTATTTAGGTTGATTATGTCCTGGTTATAAAATTCCCAATCCATCCCAAGTAATGTTGGATAAGATGTTGTGCCATCTACTATTTCTATCACTTCAAAGTCTACCTTAGTGCACACTCTGTCCAAATCTATTGTCACTCCTTTCAACCTCCCTATTGGAAGAAATCTATATTGGTTTTATAACTTCAGTTGAATTGGTGAGTAGCCTAATGTGGGCTCTCCCATACACTGGAAATCATTCTTTGGTAAGACATTTACTTCAAATCCTAGGTCCAATATAACATCTCCCATGTTGAAATATCTGATATTGGCATTCAATATAAATTCTTTGCTTGTCCTCTTTCTGGAATGGAGGTGATTGATTGTTTTTTGGTCTAATTTCCCCTCAGTGTTTTTGTTGCATCTATCTAGAAGATTATGTAATATTGTAACAAATGATGGGTCTTTGAATAACTAAACATAGGATTGCAGAAAAGTTCGGATATTACTTACTTGGTCTCCAGGGTGTACTTCACTGGTGTGGCCCATTGTTGACAACATTTCATATGTGGATACATCTTGAGTATGTTGCATGACATATGTAGATGCAACATTCTTCTTGATAAACTGTTGTCTTGTCTCCTTGAAGGTTTCCTTCTACTTTCCTGCATCAAGCTATTTATGAGGTTCAATATTCTTCTTCACCCATTGGTGTTGTACTGGCTCTTGTTTGACTGTGTCATACCATTTTTTAGTGCCTCCGCTCATCACTGTGTTGATATTCCTGCCATCCTCTCTGAATTATTTAGAGACCCATTATACGCTCTTATTTTTCTTATTTCATTTTTCTTGAATCTTCCCCAAAAGTGTTGGGCATCCCTCTGTATCATGATCTATTGTGCGACAATACATGCATGTCGCAGGTGGAAGTGGACATTCCCTTGCATAATGCCCTAGTTGTTGGAATTTATGGCATACTATTGGACCTCTACCTCTTCCAAATCCTCATCTACCTCATCCTCCACCTTTGTATCCAGTTTGATCTGCTTGCGGTGCATTGTAATGAGGCATCTGATTATACTGCACGGGGTTATATTGTGGTTGTGTGTTATTATACTGAGGTTGCACAATGTTGTATGGAGGTGGTACTTGATTGAACTGGGGTGCATATTTTATTGTCATCATTTATTCCTGCAACGTATAGGTATTCGATGTCCTCTCCCTCATCAAATCCAGTTTTCTATAGTCTTTTTCATCATGACCCACTGATTTGCAAAAGTTTCAATATGAACTCTTAGGTATTGTCTGATACTTGATCTGCATCATTGGACAATGATATAGATCATGTCCATGTGTTTTATAGATCTCGCACCATGGTCCTCATGTCAACAAAGGGTTTGGTAGCCCTTTTTCCATGTACTGCACGAATGTTGGGAACTCATTCTTGTGGTGTCCTTATGTCCTACATGCGGTACAACACAAAAATTCTCTCTTCTTTTTTTTCTTATTCTAGTTTAGTTGAAATGTGAGGTTCTTCAAATCCTCCTTCAGCTCCTATATTGTTGGATCTGTTTTCTGATACGAGTTCTCTTCCAGTTGTAAGGCTACATGCAAAGCCTCTTCTTGAGTTTGGAATTTTTTTTGTCTGAGTGGGTATTTTAGATGTGGTAATAGAGAATTCACAAAAAAATGCCTATGTTGCATGTCAGTCATGGCATACCTCAATTTCCTTTTAAAAATTTGAATCTCTAATCAATTTCCTAGACAGATTCTCCTGGTTTATATATTATCTCTATCATCTCATTCATGTATTGGTCCTTTGAGATGGGTTTATGGAACTCATTTATCAATAGTCTCCTTACCTCTGCCAACATCCTTGTTGTCCCTGGTGGATTGTTTACATTTAAACTCATATACCAGTCTAGTGCGCGGTCTCTTAGTGTGATGGCTAACTGCGCCAACTTTGTTTTATCATCTATGATCTGTTTTGATTCCCAGATCTTTGCGCAAATAAATAGGTGTTTTTCAGGGTCTTATGTTGCCTCACCCCTAAATTATGGTAACCTAATGGTAGGATCATGTCCTGCCATTGCAAACTGTGTTGGACAACTACCTTCGTGCGGTGTAGATCCTTGAATAATGCTTCATGAACTGGCTCGTCCAATTGCTACTCCTTGTGTGGATGTGCTGTACGTTGTCTTCCTTCCACTAAAATTCGGTTGTCTAAACGATGGTGTTCTTTCTGGTGTATTGGCCGTACATGGGTTTATGGGTTCCACACTGACACTGACATGGATAGGAGTTTTTCCTTATGTTCCTTCCTTTGGACCTCTTTTCTTTCTTTCATATGTTATGCGCAGTATTTCCTCAATCTGCTCCATAGCCCAGAGATCTTCTACCTCTTCTTCATCACTTTCCAAGCCTTCCCTCATTGTTATGGCTCTCTTCTTATTATTCATATTGTATTGGTAGGGTGCTCCACTACGTGTCTTCCCAATTGTTTCCATGATCTGATTGATTTGGTCTTCCTCCATCATGATTGGGTACAAAGCCACCTCCTTCTRTCCTTTATCCATCTCTTCCTCCATTTATCCATCTCTTGTCAGTGCTTTCCCCCTTCCCCCATGCACGCAGGGAAGTTTAGTTGTCTGACTCCATAGTCATTACACCTTTGTTATATAGTAATATCTTTATGGAAGTATACAACGACCCAATATACCTTCCTCGTGGTCCTCTTAGGAACTCTTTATATGCTAGGCTATAAGACTTCGTAGTGTCTACTACAAATTCTATGATAAATCTTGCAAAAATACTGTCTAACCAAAAATCTGTTGTGCATGTGAATTTGTTATCAACTTGTTGCAACTGCGTGATCTCCATAGGATTCCACTCTAGATGTCTGATCAAATGCATGGTTGTCTTTCAACCTCAATATCCAATCCTGCAACACATGTAGGAAATCACAAAAAAATACTTCATGCAATTCATTAAATACGTACTTGTACATATATGTGTGCGGTGTTATTTTAGGGTTTATGTTGTCTGTTTGTGCAAACTCTAGCTCCTTTTCCTTCAACCAAATTTTGATCTCTTCCTTCGTTGGATTCCATGGTTTTAACATCCCCTTCTATATTTTGCATTCTTTTAATGCTTCCTCAACATAAATGACATTGCTTTAACAGTTCTTCAATAGGTCTGACATTCTTTTAACAGTTCTTCAGCAGATCTCATTCACTCAATCCCATTCTGTTCCAACCAGAAAAAAAACAATTTGTTGGTTACTACTCTCTTGCTACCCCTTAGGCTGACCTGGGTTCAAACCTGAACAAGATCCCAACAAATCCTCTAAAACTGTTGGCCCTCCTAGTTAACTAGAAGAAAACACAACACACATATTGTACTGCACAGTCTCACCTGAGATAGTTCTATGGGTGTTTGCAACGCCTAGGTGCTTGCAGCCTAGGAATGAGTGGGTATATGTGATTTTACTATGTGATCTTCATTCAATTATTATCTCATACATATAGATTTAGTATATTGTCGTTCCTTATCCATGCATGCAAATCAAAAGGTCTAACTACTTCATCAAGACATTTATCTAAGAATTTACCATTGACAGAAAAGAAATAAACAACAAGCAGTCCACATAGCATGTGATTTACCATGGTTCACCCCCTCTTGGGCTACGTCAAAAAATATTTGGCTCTCAAACTCTTTTGTTATGTTTCTGCAATATATCGCCCCACGCACACTACAATATCTGGTCTTACAATCGCCACAGGCTCCTCAACCTATGATCTAACCCTTGGGATCGAGTTGCTCGACTCTCCTCTAGATAAACAACTTAAAAAAAGTGACATTTATTACAATTTATGTTTTAGCCACGCAAAACCAGTCTTCCTTTTCATGCCCCAACCCCTTACCTAGACCTCATAGGTACTTACTTATACCTACTCTTGGCTTATTGGCCATTACCATATCTTACAAAATCCCTAACCCTAATGTAGTTAGGTTTCCTTGCATGTGTGCCTTGCATGCTTTCCTCGCATGTGCTGCTTTTCCTTCCAGTTGTCTTTCTCCCACTTCATGTTTTTCTCTCCAACAATAGCCTTTTTCCCAAAATGGTCTTGTGCCCAACAGCTTCCATAGGGCTTGGAGCCCACAGGTGGATTCCAAGCACCCTCATGCCAAATCAGGAAGATCAAAATTTAAAGGCCTTGAAGGTGACCTGGACGATGTATCATATCCCCCACATGCCAAACATTTTTCCTAGGAGAGGCAAAACGTCTCCTTTTTTAGCATGACATCAAATAGAGGGGTTAGGGCTTGGTGGTGAGGTGACATACATTAGAACTTGGATGTTTTGATGTGGCTTTATCCTTCATCATGAAGGAAGTTTTTGGATGCTTGACATGTGGCTTTGTGAAGCCTCTCTACTCTTCTCCATCACTAACGACCTCCTCCAAATTTCAAAATGTCCCCTAAAGGGGTGACGTCCTACTAAAATTAGGGTTTTATCATGCGCAAAAGTGAATTTTAAATGAATTGTTAATATTACTTTGTTAAAGGGGGGAAGATTAGGGTTGTTGACCCCTAGTCTTGTGGTTTACCCCTTAATATATGGACAAGTCACCTTGGTGACATTTTGTATAAATAAGAGATCATAAGATCTCATTTAAAAATAACTCTCCCTCTTGTGAGAGGACTTCATCTGAAATTTTCACTACACTTGGCTATATTTGTATCTTTTTCACTTGTTTATGGCCTTCTCTTGTGAATGGTTAATGGAGGAGTGAGGTGTTAGCCTTGGAGGAATGCTTTCTATATTTTATGGTGGATTATATTAGCATCTTTCTTGATTTCGGTATGGTCTTTTACTCTTATGCTATCATTTTTTAAATTCAAGGATTGTTGTGCTAGGAGCTAAGTGGGAAGTAAGAGTATTTACACCCCCACTCTAGTCCATGGATGATTTTAGGGGATAAATTTCGCTCATGGGATAATTTTCCATGGTTTTTCCAAAAACGAGATTCGCTATTTTAAAAATGATTTGCCCAAATTCTATAGGATAAAATTATTTTACCTTAAAAATCGCCAAATTTTTTTAAAAACTATATAAAATGCTTAGAAATTTGAATATTTTTACAAAAATATCGCCAAACATTTATAGTTGACATATGAATAATTAGTAAGATTTGCCAAGGTTTCTACATTTTAAAATAAATTTCCATCCTTAAAATCATCCCTGCTCTAGTCTCCATCATTTATTTCTTAAATTTCATTGATGTTTAAAGGGTTTGTTTGAGGAAGTAAGAGAATTTACACCCCCCATTCTCAAACCCTAACTAGAGATACTTTCCTTGGGAAGTAAGAGGATTTACACCCCCAAGGAAGTAACATCTCTAGTTCATTTATTTGACTCCATTAACCTAATATTAAAGGCACTAGTCATCTATTTTTTGCATTGGAGATATAAAATCATTGCCTTGGGAAATGTGATTTTTTGTCTTTTGAAAGATCTCAATATTGGAGTTGGTTTGCCACATTGAGAGGAGTATTCCCCTACTTGGGTGTCCCCTCTCTCACACTACTTTAATTTATGTTACAAAATTTAACCTATAGCCATTAAGGCTGAATAACCCTAGCTACTAATTCACTCTTAACTCCTAAACTAACTCTAGTCTAGCTCCTAAATTTTGCACACTAACTCTACTAACTAGGGCGCATATTTTGGGGTACTTGTTAGCATATTTTGATGGTGTAATTTTTTGATAAAAGTGAATGAATGCTACATCCATAAGGCTTCAATTTTCTTTAATTATACATGTTACAACAACTTGTTTTGTTCAGCCTCAAAGTTCCATTTTTCAGTCATAATTGATTGTCATACTCATTGATAATATTGTTGATTGATATTATGATTTACATGTTGATTTGAATGTCTTACTCGTTGATATAAATTGTCATCTACTGCTTCAAATTAGGGACAACAAGCTTAACTTGTTGATCCATACTAACATATATCATTGCAAGTTGGATTTTCTTGTGTCTTGGGAAGGTACAATCATCCAGAGAAGTACTATACCTTTGGGGAAAAAATCACTTGACTTACAAGGCATCTCTTACCACTTTTCACTCCACTTAGACTTGACCTCTAGGGGATCCACTTCCATCTCTATACATCCCCATCTCATTCCCCATAAGGTCACTGAGATCACCTCCCTAGAGTGGCCTAGTCACCCTTGAAGTGCGAGACCTACATCGAGGTGACATTGGGTGTAGGATTCCCAAACTGTAGCACTTTCTCTTGTGATTGGGTTGGTATTTTCCTAACCTACAACTTGTGATATAATGCATAGCATACCACATGATCTTTTTTAGTGATGAATCTACCAAGCCCTTCCTTGTATGCAACAGTGCACACCACAAAATCTTCATCTGGATCCATAATCTTCAAGATTGGTGCACTTGTCAAGATTTATTTCAGCTATTGAAATATCTCTTCACACTTAGGATTCCATTCAAATTTCACTCCCTTCTTTTGCAAAGAAGTGATTGGGCTTGCAATATTTGAGAATCATTTTATGAATCTTTCATAATAACTGGAAAGACCTGTGAATGATATAATCTCTATCACATTTCTTAGAATTGGGCATCCTTTGATGGATCTTATCTTCTTGAGATCAATTATTATCCCATCTGATGAAATAATATGCCCCAAATAGTGAATCTTCCTTTGATAAAAGATGCACTTACTTAGCTTAGCATACAATTTATGCTCTCTTAAAACTTGCAACATCAGTCTTAAATGTTTCTCATGATCCTCCTTTGACTTAGAGTAAATGAGTATATGATCGAGGAATAAATTACAAACTTGTCCAGGTATTCCCTGAACACTCCATTCATCAGGCACATAAAAACAGTTGGGTCATTTCATAGTCCAAATGGTACTACCGTGAATTCATAATACCCATATCTTTTCCTTAATTTTGTCTTGTTGATATCTTATTCCTTTATCATCACTTGATCATAGCGTGATCTCAAGTCAATATTGGAAAGGATTATTGCACCCTTCATCTAATCAAATAAATCATCAATCATTGGAAAAGGATATTTGTTCTTTATGGCAACCTTATTCAGTTGTCTAAAATCAATACACATCCTTAAGGTTCCATCTTTATTCTTCACAAAATGAACTAGGGCACCCCAAGGTGACACACTTGGACATATATACCCCTTCTTCAAAATTTATTCAAGTTGCATCTGCAACTCCTTCAACTCTGGTGTGCCCATTCAGTAAGGTTTATTGGACACAGGAGATGCTCATGGAACCAAATCAATAGAGAAATCAATGTCTCTCTTTGGTGGTAGCCTTGGGATCTCTCCAAAAACATCTTCAAAATCCCTTAAGACCAGATGGTCTTCAATACTTTTCACTTTATCTTTGGCTACCTCTTACATATGGGCTACAAAAATCTGACATCCCTTCTTGAAACTCTTTTTCAACTACATAGATGAAATATCTCTAACAACTACAACTCTTGGAATGACTTGACCCTTGCCTTGCTTCCCTTATTGATCAAGACATGTGATTGTATTATTTTAACAATCTAGGACAATGTGGTGTTTTTCTAATCAATCCATGCCAATTAGACATTCATATTAACCCAATGGTATGATGTTTACATATACCTTTGTGCTAATTCAATTCATGTCTATTGGAAAATATTTAACCAACTCGTTGATCTTTTTGTTATCCCCTGTGGCTAACTGAATTAACCAATATTTCTTATGATTACTCCTTTGCAAGTGAAATCTTTCAACAATGTTAGAGTTTATGTAACTATGGCTAGATCCAAAATCAACTAAAAATGCTATGGGATGATTATCAATATCACCTTCCACTTCAATCATGGGGGATTGATATTATGCTTTCTTGTTTTCCAAGGCTACATAAATCCTTGGCATGTTTCCTCCCAAGTCCTCAATTGTTTCATCCTCCTTCATTTTGTTTACAATCCTCATTATTTATCCTTTGTGAGGGAAGTCCCTATATAAGTGATTTTCCTCACATCCCCAATATTGTACATGATGTTGCCTTGGCCTTTTCTAAAATGAATCTATTGTCTTGTGCTCATTTTGGGTTGATCGACCTTGTTGATTTGTTTGGGATTTTTTCTTTAAAAAGGGTGGCTTAAAACCTTTCTACCTTTGATCCTTTTTACCCTTCATCATGTCATTCCAAGATTTTTGGAAAACTGGTTGTCCTCTACTATGCTCATAAATATGCTTTGTTCTTGTTATGGCTTCCTCCAAAGTCTTGGGGTTATCATATTGTATATTTTCAGTAGAAGGAGGGTAACCCACTCAAAAACCTTTTTATTTTTACCTTCTCATCCTTTATGAAGTCCACATACTTCAACAATTCAAAGAACATCTTCTCATATTCATTCATTGTCATGCTTCTCAACTTGAGTTCAAAGAACTCTTTCATATTTCTTTCATAATAATTCTCAGACAAATATTTCTCTTTGAAATATCCTTTGAACTACCTCCATGATATCCTTTTCTCATCAAGGTGCTTCACTTGCTTAAGTTGTTCCCACTACATGGCGGCCTTTCCTTGCAAGTGGTGGGTTGTAATTATAGATTCTACCCTTGAGGGGTAATCATGCAACTGGAAATATTTCTTCATTTCCAACAGCCAAGACTCAACCTCTTCTCCTTTATTGTGCTCACCATTAAAATTTGGTGGCTCAATTTTCCCGATTTCACCTTGCAAGATGTCTGCCTTAGGTTTTCTTCTATGCTTCCTAACACGAGACACACTTGGGAAGCTTCCTAGCCCTGAACTTGCATGAGTTCTTCAGGTGGATTTCCTTGGAGACTGATGGTGCCTTCTCATGCTTCTTGATTGTCTGTCATTCCCATGAACGTTCCTTCTGCTATGGGATATGGATGCTATCACTTCTCTAGCACTAGTTTATTGCTTGTTTCTAGATTGTTTGTTAACTTTATTATGCAACATATTCAAACTTTGAAGTATCTCTTCTCAGTCCTTCATAATCCTTTCATTATCTTCCCTATAGTTCTTCACTTCTTTATGCATGCTTCTCATATTCACAGGCTCATTCCTGCCTCTTCTTCTATTAAACTTTGTCTCAACATTTCCCATGTTGACATGCAAACCTATGACCTCCTCCTCATGGATGTAAGATCCATGGGAATATTCCATAACTCCATTCATCATATAAGAACCAAAAAATTTTCTTGTACCTCTAATTCTGCAAGAAATATGCATGTAATAATTATTGTTAGAACATGCATAACATAAAACATTTCATCAATTAGAATAAAATTTATTATTCACATAATTTGATGAATAACACAATGCACCAAGTCAAAATCTGATTCTTATACACATTATTCTCTTAAATAGCTATCCAGTGGATGTACTCATGCCTAATTTTGAGTTTTGATAAAAATGTTACACAACATTTACAGGTTGCAATTTTCCACTCACTTACTACTACAGAGTTTACTTCATTACTTTCTGATAAAATTTTAATGCCCAGTTCAAAATTTTGGGTGGATATATGTATTTTCTTTTCCTCCTCAATATCTTTCCAGAAACTACTTGTTTTCTCCAATCTGAGCTCCAATCTAAAATTTATGGTCCCTAATTTATCCTTGTATGCTACATGTGTATTCTTTATATTCCTGCACATTTTTACACACCACCAAATTCCAAATATGGCTCCATGGTTGTCTTCTATGGTTCACAATTTTTCCATAGACTACTCATGTGCCTCAAACGAACTTTTGAGCAAGGAGTTATACCTTCTGGAAGTAATCTTGTGTTGAAATCTTACCTTAACTGTTTTAGTTGTAACTTTCTAATACGAGCTTTGTTTTGCACCTGAAGTAGCTTGTTGGATATCTCTCTCTGAGTTCTTTTATTTAAGTTGCAAAGACATAATGTACTTTTGGTACACTGTGTTCACATGGGTTTTAATTGCCTAAAAACGTTGTTTAGGGCCTCAAAATCGCCTTGCAAGTTTATCACCTTCAAAAACCTCAAAATTTCATAGAAATTTGATTGTTTTATTGTTATAACAACCTTTAAATCTGAGTCACTGATCTCAAATCGAGTGAAATATGAACCATTTATCTGCTAATCCTTTCCAAACCCCACGTATCAATTTCCATCGTCGATCGACAACTTAAAACAATCTAGACCATTGATTTATGACAATACATCAGCGATCAGAGATTCTTTTGTAAACCAAACTTGCTCACCAATCTCCCTGATACCTGACCATCAGCCATGAGCCAATTCACTTGGAAATCAATTTTCAATACATTGCTAAACCAATTGAATCGACCATCAGCCATCAGTCATCGATGATTTTCATTGGCGGATGAAACTCCTTATTAATTCCTTGACTGACATGGCATGACACGTACATGATGGCGTGGCATGATATATCATTCTGAGGTGTCAACTTGGTTGACATGACATGACATGTGGATGATGATGTTTCATGACACATCATCCTCCTATTTCATCATCGGCCATCGACAACTTCTTTCAGATGAACCGAACACCTTGTCAAATCGGTTGACCATCGATCATAAACCATTAGTGATTTCTCTTACTCGATCAATAAAATTTGATAAAACATCCAGCCTGACCATTGTCCATCTACAATTTTCTTTTGGCGAACAAAACACTTCGCCAAATTGGATGACCCAATCATCAGTCATCAACAATTTCTATTAGTGACTGAAACATTGTGCCAAATTGGTCGACCTGACCATCAGCCATCGACGAATCCTCTTGGGTAACTCCAACACTTAAAAAAAAATTGACCAAAACCCCAATGAATTTGGATCGTCGATATCCAAGACAAGATGATCTTAATTGTCAATCGACTCTCTTTTTCCAACCTCCTAAAAATGATCCAAATTGTCGATCTACTCCACTTTGCAAAACTATGAAAATGAATCATGGTCATCAATCTACTCACCTTCCAAAAAATCGAAATCTTATAAGTTTTTGAATTTATTAAAATGAATCTAGGTTGTCGATATCAATATCAAACATGGTCTTGGCCATTATTTCAATGAGCTCTACCCAATTCTAAAATGGCCATTCCAACAAGATTTTTGACCTTTGGGGTTGAATTTAGCCCTGTAACTCTACATATTCACACCCTAGATCATCTCTTCGATAGTTTTGAGGCATTTATACTCAAATTTGATCATGAATTTGGGGATTTCTCTCTTATTTTTCTTCAATTTTCCCCAAATTTGTCAAAGAACAAAATTTGTCACAACAAATTTTCTCAAATTCACATTGTTTCTTGGCCCATACAGGTCCATTATTTGAACTGGAAGCTATAATACTATATTTTAATGTTCCCCAGCCCAACTGAGGTCCATTATGTGTGGAAAAATCATAAATTAAAATTTTGTGCTAAGTAAGTAATTTCGTGTAGCTTATCAGCTACAAATTACATATAGATTTAACTATTATTTGATACCATTTAGTAAATGAATCTACAACATTTTAAACAAGCATGAATGTAGCTAATAACTCACACAACAACATGTAAATTCTTATTAAACAAAGAGCTCATGCAGAGAAATTTAACTCATAAATACAACACATAAATAGATAAAACACTTATTTTTTTATTCAAGTGTGCAACCAACTTCTTGGGATAGACGTTCCACCCAACCATAGACTTTCTATTCCAAATCTCAATAGCAAGTCACTTTCGAGTTGGGGCTAGTAATACACAAAAGAGGGTGGCCTCTCACTATCCATGCATGACTCAAAAATCTCCCAACCCACTGGTATTCTCCTACAACTATCTCGATTTTCCACCATCTATCTTCCTCGCGACCTTACCAACCAAAGGAATGTACCCCTTCACTAATATCAGTCCCTCAGATGTCACATTCATTTATCGATGTCTCTCTAGCACAGGTAATCATGAATCTCTCTACTAGGAACTCAAGGGAACTCACTGCTAGGAAAACTACCAGTAACAACAAAAAACACTTGTTGTTATAATGTAACTCACACAAGAGTTCACTCTTGAGGCCTAACAACTTGGCTCTTTAGTATTCAGCTCCAAAACACTCCAGCATGCTACAGAATTTTCCCTCCATGGTTTCTCCAGATCCAAGCTCCTATTTTATGCTCTCTACTTTATGTTCATGCCCTCTTAGCAGTTGGCATTGTTACGAGGAAAATCTCTCTATGGCTAGGGTTAAACCACAACAGACGGAAATGATTGCAAAAATCAACTCTAATCTAAAATATGCTATATAAATAAATATGCTAACAATACAAGATAAAAGGCCTACCTCATCTAGAAGTTCAATTAAGTCCATTGTTGAGCACTTGAATCAAAGCAATATACCTACAACTTGTCCTCAACAACCAAGAAACTCAAGCATATGGTGATAATATATAATGTTATCACATTCAATAGCATAATCCATCAACATGCATAACAAATATTCCCATGGAATAACAACTCAAATATTTTCAAGATATTAATTGGACGAGAAAAGAGTATTTATATTAAAATGTAATCAATAGAAGTGAATGAATTACAAACTTTCGTGTCGGTACAGTTCGGAACCAAGAAACTAAGTCCCTTTCAGCTGCACCTCCACCACTTCAATCCTCCACCAAAGGAAAGCTCATATAAGATATACAATGAGGTTCTCAATCAAGTAGGGAAGAGCTTGGGGGATGAACAATGTGTTTAGAATTAAAAGGATAAAGGGATGTAGACTCAATATGAAGTGAATAATTTCTTCAGAGTAACTTTTCTCTCAAAGTTGAATTCTTCTTCTCTTTTCCATAGCTCGGATTTGGCCCATTTAGATCCTTCAAGTGGAACTGAAGGGCCAAGTCAAAATGTTTCCAATATATGGAAGGTCAAGGATCATTGATGCAAACCCCCTACCTCTGCCTGGGCAGGGTCCGCTGATCTCCCGGTCTAACGATCGTTATTCAACTCTAGATGAGATGAAATGGCTCTTTAGTTCTTTGTTGGAACCTTCAACGAACAAATCCATAGGTTCAAATGCAAACTTATCCTGTGAGAATAGCACTAGGCATGATATCCCTCCATGTGACCACAAGCCTATACAATAGGCACGTCGCGTTTCGCGATGTCGGGGCTTTTCATTCCAAGACACCCGACTCCTCCAAGTCCCGAAACACAACTAGGGGCCTAGCAAGAACTAGTCCTCTCTCTTATGCACATGATGTGACCTTCCTCTAGGAACTGGGTCCCAAATATCAAATATTTTGGGACTTCATGATTCATGAAGTCGAAACACTTCTCACCCTAGATCTTTCATTCCCCGAAATGTCAAAGTTCTCCCTGTTGTTAGATCAATGGCCCTCACTATCCCACGATCCAACGGTCCACGTTCCTCCTTCACGAATTCAGGACTTCGCATTTCAGGAATTCAAGATCATTCTCTCCTTCAAACCTCCGACTCCCAAAATGCTGAAATTTCTATGCTTCAGATCAATGGCCCACAGCCTGACTCGATCCAATGTCTCAGATTTGATATTTTGAATTCGCGTTTCGTGAGTTTTCGCAAACTTTCCCTTTGACTTCCCTGAGTCACGAGTCAACAAAATGTTGATCGGCTACCACGCGTCCCCTCTGATGGATGGTCCTAATGATTTTGGGACTTTTCCTTTCGGGACTTTTGGAAGTAGCTTCCTTCTTTTCTCCCAATTCCTGACTTTTCGATGTGTGTGGATCTTCACCACCTGTCCTTCCAGATTCAATGGTCCAAGATGATTTCACGACTTCTCCTTTCACGAATTTACTCCTTCGCTCCTTGCAAATATTCCAGTGTCCAGTTCCATGAACACCCTGGATCTGTTGCCACCTATCAACTCTGACGATGGATGGTTCTGGTCATTTCGGAACTTCTCCCTTATGCTTTCTTCCAGATCCAACGACTGTTGGCCCACACACTTCAAGATCTGACGACTCATATCTATTCTCTCTTGTGCACTCTCCTATATGCCTAGACGTAGATTCGATGGTCTAGATCTTCTCCTCTTCCCAATCCAATGGTAGTTATGCTCCTCCTGAGATTTACGTTCTTCCAAGAAGATTTTAAATGTTCCAAAGGTCTTGGCCTTCGACTTAATTCCTTCTACGAGCCCTGTAACTTTGGATCTTGACTTCTACTTTCCCTCCTAATATTTGGAAACACAGTTCAACCTTGGCCCTTGCACTGCGTGTGCAAACCTGCATTGTCTCTCCTGAGCTTCTGGACTTAGAATAGTCCACTCTTGCACACTCCTTGTGCTATCTCTCCTAAACTTATGAACTTGGAAACAATTCACCTCTACGCACACCCCTTATGCTTGATGAGCCTTCAAATGGTTGTCACTTCGTCTAAGTGTTGGCCTAATGCACTCCTTGCATAAGTATTCTTCTAGAGTGTTCAACAACTCTCTTCCTTTTGTTCCTTGAAAGGATATAAGTGCCCTCCAGGAAACTTCTTTCTTAAGTACGCCTGGTTGAGCCTACAAATTATTCAGTAACTTTGTAAGTGTCTTTTCCTCGACACTTCTCTTTTCTCAGAACTCGAAACAGAGTCCTTTTGTGCACTCTTCGCACTCTCTCAATGCCCACCTGGTGGAGCTCTACAGAACCTTCATTGATTATGTCTTCTCTCTGTGCCCTCCTCTTCACAGTCGTACCTCCAAGGTATTTAGCAACCTTGAGGCTTCTCCCCTTGAATTTATGATTCATATGGTGCATCCTCCTAGAACATATTTTCCTGAATTCCATAGAACTCAGATGTGCACTCTTTACACTAGCTTACAGAGTCCTCAGTGCTCTGTCATGCAACCCCTTTCATGAAACCACAAAGAATCCAAACTGAAATCAATAAACTCCTAGATAGAAAAATACACCTATCCCTGCAGATGGCACCTAACATACATATACAACATACAAAGGAACACACACATAGCATTCATGAAAGACACATAAACACACAAAATCGTATGCAGGGAAAACTGTTATTTTCTCATTAACATAAATGTCTGATTACAATGTGTACAAAGCTCGGACTGCAACAGAGTCTCATCTCTCTCTCCTATCTCTCCAATATTTCTTCTGCCTTTATTGGAACTAATTAATCTAGATACAAAGATATTTTTACAAAAGGGGGCTCCTCGAGCTCTTCCCTCCAAGCTACCTACTCTCATTAATTTACATTGAATTACATTCAATGGTTGCCTAGTCCAAATCGAATCTAGATCTCATCCTGTCAACCATTAAAGGTGACTATATCTACTACATGCACAAAGGCATCTGCGTGGCTCTTCAGCCTTACAACAGTTATTACATTTTCGAATTTGAAATTGAGAGGGATGGCACCTCTCTCCTCCATTGAATGTGTGCTTTGATGTGTTGGCTAGCTGGCGCGTTGTTGGCTTGGAGCGATGCTCCTGCATCATACTCCACTGCTGCAAAAAATTCTTGAGCTTCTACTCATGAGCTTCCCGGCTCTGTTGAAATCCACCTAGATCCCAAACTACCTTTTGGAGTTGTCCAATTACTCCATTGTTTTGTTGTTGTTGTTGTTGTTGTTGTTGTTTCCCAGCTGCTATGGCAAGCTTCCTTTTTCTCAATTTCTTCCTGCTGACAGATTCTTGCGTTGACCTCAACATCAGCCTTCTTATCTTCTTAATCACCTCTTCCAGTTGCTCTTCTAGTTGGTGCTTTTCATGCTGCTTGTTCTACTGTAGCTCCTCTTTATCTATGGGTGGATCATCTTGATCCCCCTTGCTGTTTTCTTCTTCTGTGGCATTGGCTCACCACTCTGCTGCAAACTTCAGTTATGCAGTCTCATCATTGATTTTTTTCTCAGCTTCACCTTATGACAAATTTGCTTCTACCAGTTCTCCTTGTGTTGGTCCAACTCTAGCTTCCTCCATCTGCTCCTTGGGCTGGTATGCTCCTTCTGTCTCTAACCTAGTTTGTTGGATGTGTTGTCTTGGCACCATTACCCTTCTCTCCAGAGCTTCCAATTCCTCACACAAATCAGCAAAGTCCATGTTTTCTGCTTCTTCCTCTTCTGCTTCTTCTTCTGCAACCTCCAGTACTATAGTTATCCCTTTTTCAGTTTCCTGGATGAAAATTTTGAGAAATTCTGTTGAATGCTCTTCTCCTTCTATTGGGGAAAACATCAGTGTTTTCTCCTTCTCTGCTTCCTCTATGACAGTCATTGTTGGATTTCCTTCTTCTTTTATTACATCTGCAACACATGATCTGGTCTCAACTAGGATACTCGGTAGGAATATCTCAATTCCCCCAATGATCATAATACTCCCCTGATCCTCTTTCATCCGTGCATCTTGCTTATATGAACTCACCTCTGAGTTCATGGGATTGTTAAACAGTCTCATCTCCTCTCCCTTGCCCACCTGGCAATATGGGATTTCTATCCTACCCATCTAGCAGTCTATGATATCCTCCAATTATCTCATCTCATTGCCTACCTGGAAATCTATACTTTCTTCACTGCCCACCTGACAGTCTCTGAGATCATCCAGTGATCTCTTCTCCCCATCATCACTGAGATTTCTCCAAGCTTTTGGCCCACAAATATGAACCATTTCCTCTTCACCTTTGAGGCTTTCGACATACCTCAGTGACCTCTTCAACAACCTTCATTTTCCTCTGGCCAACAATTTCTGAATGGGCCACTTCACCTTCTTCTTCATGGGCCACTCATACACCCAATGCACCTTTGCATCCTGCTTCATTTTAAATATAATCTTCTCCATTTACGCTCTTATCTTTCTGAGCTCTTTGTCTGTCTCAGCCTTGGTTTTCTGCTGGTGGTCCTTGCCTTGACCACTCCTTTGGCATTCAGTAGCCATCCTTCCCTCAAGAAAATGACTGGTTCTTCTAGCTCAACCCACTTGGTTGTCTATCGTTTGTTCCACACCTTGCAACAATATTTACAGAGCATCAACACTCTGTCTTCATCTCCTGATACCACTTGATGGTATCAAACTATCTCCTTATTTACGTTGCCTCCCTCTGCCTAAAATCTACAGATAGAAAGTGGCTTTGATACCACCTGATGAACACCCCCTACCTCTTCATGGGTAGGTTCCACTGACCTCTTGGTCTAAGAATCGTTCTTCAACTCTTGATGAGTCAAAATGGCTCTTTAGTTCTCTGTTGGAACCTTCAATGAACAAATCCACAGGTCCAAATGCAAACTCATCCCGCGCGAATAGCACCAGGCATGAGCTCCCTCCATGTGACCACAACCCTGTGACCACAAGCCTACACAATAGGCACGTTGCATTTCACGATGTCAGGGATTTTCATTCCAAGACACCTGACTCCTCCAAGTCCTAAAACCCAACTAGGGGCCTAGCAAGCACTAGCCCTCTCTCCTATGCACACGATGTGACCTTCCTCTAGGAACTGGGTCCAAACTCTCTAATATTTCGGGACTTCGCGATTCATGAAGTCAAAATACTTCTCATCGTAGATCTTCTGATCCCCAAAATGCCGAAATTCTCCCTGTTGTTAGATCAATGACCCTCACTATCTCGCGATCCAACGATCCAGGTTCCTCCTTCGCAAAGTCAAGACTTCATGTTTTGAGACTTCAAGATGGTTCTCTCCTTCGAACCTCCGAATCCCAAAATGTTGAAATGTCGATGCTTCAGATCGATGGCCCATAGCCTGAATCGATCCAATGGCTCATATTTGATATCGTGAATTCATGTTTCATGAGTTTTCGCAAAACTTTCCCTTTGACTTCCCTGAGTCACGAGTCAGGGAAATGTTGATCGGCTTCCACGCGTCCCCTCCGATGGATGGTCCTGATGATTTTGGGACTTCACCTTTCAGGAATTTTGGAAGTAGCTTCCTCTATTTCTCTCGATTTTCAACTTTTCGACGTGTGTGGATCTTCGCCACCTGTCCTTCCAGATCTAATGGTCCAAGATGATTTCACGACTTCACCTTTCACAAACTTACTCCTCTACTCCTTGCAAATCTTTCGGTCTCCAGTTCCACGAACACCCTGGATCTGCTGCCACCTGTCACCTCTGATGATGGACGGTTCTGGTCATTTCAGAACTTCTCCCTTGTGCTTTCTTCCGAATCCAACGACTGTTGGCCCACACACTTCAAAATCTTATGGCTCAGATCTGTTCTCTCTTGTGCGCTCTCCTGTGTGTCTGGATGTATATTAGACAATCCAAATATTCTCCTCTTCACAATCAAATGGTAGCTATGCTCCTCCTCCTGAGCTTTATGTTCTTCCCAGACTTGGAAGATTTTAAATGTTCTGAAGGTCTCAACCTTCGACATAATTCCTTCTGCTAGCCTTGTAACTTTGGATCTCGACTTCTGCTTTCCCTCCTGAGCTTTGGAAACACAGTTCAACCTCAACTCTGGTGCATGCTTTCACTCCATGTGCAAACCTGCACTATCTCTCCTAAGCTTACGGACTTAGAATAGTCCACTCTTGGACACTCCTTGTGCTATCTCTCCTGAGCTTACGAACTTGGAAACAGTTTGCCTCTATGCACACCCCTTGCTCTTGACGAGCCTTCAAATGGTTGTCTTTCAACACTTCGTCTGAGTGTTGTCCTGACACACTCCTTGCACAGGTCTTCTTCTAGAGTGTTCAGCAAATTTGTTCCTTTCATTCCTTGAAAGGATATAAGTTCCCTCCTGGCAACTTCCTGCTCAAGCATGCTTGGTTGAGCCTACAGAGTATTTAGTAACTCTGTAAGTGTCTTTTCCTCGACACTTCTCTTTTCTCATAACTCGAAATAGATTCCTTATGTGCACTCTTCTCACTCACTCGATTCCCACCTGGCAGAGCTCTACATAACCTTCATTGATTCGGTCTTCTCTCTATGCCCTCCTCTTCACATTCATACCTCCAAAGTATTCAGCAACCTTGAAGATTCTCCCCTTGAATTTATGATTTCTCTGGTGCGCCCTCCTAGCACATGTTTGCCTGAATTCCACAGAACCCATATGTGCACTCTTTGCACTGGCTTATAGAGTCCTCATTACTCTTTCATGCAACCCCTTGCATGAAACCACAAAGAATCCAGACTAAAATCAATAAACTCTCAAATAGAAAAATATACCTATCCCTACAGATGGCACCTAACATACATCTACACCATAAAAATGAACACACACATATCATTCATGAAAGACACATGTTTTTCTACTTATATGTGTAATATAATGCACTCATTAATTATCAATCTGGGATTCGTAGTCAACAGAGTTACAAGACACCAAGAAGAAAGGTAATTCTAATGTCATGAGTATAGAACTATTCTAGATTATGTATGCTGGAAATAAAAAAGAATAGCAAATCAAACACACTTTGGTTGTCTTTCACAGAGAGGCTATCTACTCCATTATGGCACATGCAAATATGAGATGGAGTTCTTTGACAAATCAACTCTACTATATTACCCAGAATACTAACTATGCAATCACACTTCTGAAAGGGAAATCACACATCAATCATCAAGACATAGCATGGGTAGTTCAATAGTCAATATACCGAGTATGTTGTGGTTCACAATGTGTTGTTGTAAACTTCACTAGTTCTCCTCCAAATATGTCTGGCTACTGCTGCCAACATTTATTTCCATGAAACAAAATCAACTTCATAAAAATAAAAACAGAACATATGCAAAACAGAGTAAGTAAAGATCTCCAAGCAATTGTATGATCGAAATCCTAGTCTAAACTATACTGCTATCATCTAAAAGAATTAATATTCAGCTAATCTAACATCTATACTATTGAAATCAACTACTAACACTAATCTATAAGGATGTTGACCTTTGTTGGGCGGTGGGCCCTTTCTGCTTCAATAGGTCAGCGACTGGAGTCTACAGTAAGCTTTCTTCCAATCCACACATTCCTCTTACTTAAATTTCAAAACATAGAATTAAACTATGCTAACAACTCAACTCACATTCATTCATAAATGATCAAGACCTGGAAATAATTGACATCCTTCTATTAAACTTCAACTCAGAATGTGTTCTACAATATGTAACGCTGCTTCACATACTGTGTTATGCTAACTCTCTACTACCTCCACCATCATTGCCATGACTATTTAAATAGTCTTAGTTGTGAAACACAAGGAGGTGAGATCTTTAGCGAATCAGTCAATTGTCAAATTTATACATTCGGTTACATATTTTTAAGCTTCATCCTCATGACACGAAGTGTATGAGGATGAAGAAAATAAACAAACTAGCTTAACATAACCTTGCTAAAGATTTGATGATTCAACAAACATCTAACAATTATCTTAGGCACAATCTGGAGCTAAACTTGGTATATTATGCTTCATGTATTGGTACTGGATTGTGACAGATGAGATTCAGTAAATGGTATCGGATCTGAACAATGCACAAGTGGTTGGTACCGGATCGCGACAGTCTACGGCCATTGGTACTGGATCGCGACAGGTGAGATTCGGTACTGAATCTAAATGGAAGATGTGCTTGGTACCGGATTGGGACAGTGGCAATCTAGCGCATAAGTACCAGATGGTTGAGCTGGTACAGTAAGGTTGGTCTCATATAGAGGTCAAAGGCTACACGTGGAAAATTAAAACATTAGTACATGAAACTTTTAATCTCCTAGCTCAATAAACCACAAAAATGCAT
>JASDQU010735652.1:258166-275602 GCA_032191745.1 Picea mariana
AGGAGTATAATAGGGTAGTGGGGATGTCAATTTAGAGGCTCAACATTCCCCCATGCCAAAACCATTGCATGTCCTCATGCAACTGAAACAAACCCAAAATTTTCAAAATTTGAGACTCCATTCTTTACTTCTGTGGATCAATGATGTTGATGTCTGAGGCTTCTGCTTTCAGCTCTATTTTTATGACCCTAATGTATTGTAAGATTCTTAGTACCTTCTTGAGCTTATTAGAAGTCTCTTCATTGTCATCTTGAAGTTGTTGGTTGGCTGCCTTTAGTTGCTCGTTTTCCTTTTTGATATACATGTCCAATAGTTGGTATTCCTTCACGTCTTGTTGGAGTTCCTGGTTTTGTTTTTTCATCTCCTCAATCTTTTTCTTCATCTGTGCTTTTGTTAAAGTTCTTTTTGACTCCATTGTTTCTGGCTGAATGTATTCTCTTTCCTCCACTTCCTCCTTCATCCCACATAAAGTAATAGTGATTTGTTCATCGGTCAAACTAGGGATGCCATCTTGGACTGATAGGTCTTCAGAAGGGGAGGTAAGATCCATTGGATCTTCATGTGTATGAGGACTGACAACTGCATTTCCTTTCTTTTCCATTCTCCTTGTGGTTCTTTTACAAGGGGGTATTGGATCAGGGGTGCTCACAGGCTTCCTTTTCTTATTTTCTATTTGTGGAATGGTTACAGGGGATTGTTCTATAGACTGTTCACTTTTATTTTCTGAGCTATTCTTCCCTTTTCTTACAGTTTTTGTCTTAAGACCCTTCTCCTCAAGTGCTACTGTTGAAATATCTTCTACTAACTTGGTTTTACCTTTTGATTCTTGACTTTTAAAAGTCTTATTGACTGTGGAAGAGGGCCCTGCTTGTTTACTAGCTTTTTTGTTTTGGCTCACTGTTCTGGATGAATATGGAGTTGCCTTATCTTTCTTTCCCTTTTTCTTTTGAGGTTTCTTATCTTTCTCTGGAGCAAGCTGGGCTTCCTCTATAGGTTTGTTTTCTGTGAAAGGTGTTGAGCGATGAGCATTTTCCAGCTAATCCTTTGCTTCCTGATTTCATGTAAAACTAACATCTTAATAAGACCTTGATGGTAAATGCTAGTTTTCTCAATTTTGGATAGGGATTTGACACCTCTTACCATCTTGTTCAGACTCATCCATAAAAAATATGGGAAATCAATTTCAGGGCCTCCTTCAAAGTGTAGTAGAAGCCTAAGATGATATATGAAGGTTACAACATACCTTCCCTCACAAGTGAGGAATCATTGAAGACTAGCAAGCATTGGATGATATTCTTCCTTGATATAGTTCCTAGGAATCCCCTTTTTCCAATCAGGGTGTTGATGGTCTTCTTTCAAAAATCGTTGGCACATTCCTTGTTGATTCCCACTCCTTTGAAATACTTGGCTCCTCTTTTAGGTAATTCTGTGACTTCCCTTAAGGTTGCTTCATTGATTGTTAGCTACAGATTTCCTATATGCGCAATCTCTCCACCGTAACCCTGAATAAATGCCTGAGATACCTTCTCATGCCAGCCTGTGAATTTTTCCAAAAATGGCATTCATCCCGATCTAGAATACTTTTCTCTATACATTTGGTACTCCTCGGTCTCCCTATAAATCTGGAAGACCGGTTCATGTCTACTTACAACCATCTTTATAAATTGTGAGAGAAAAAAAAAAAAAAAAAAANCACCGTAACCCTGAATAAATGCCTGAGATACCTTCTCATGTCAGCCTGTGAATTTTTCCAAAAATGGCATTCATCCCGATCTAGAATACTTTTCTCTATACATTTGGTACTCCTCGGTCTCCCTATAAATCTGGAAGACCGGTTCATGTCTACTTACAACCATCTTTATAAATTGTGAGAGAAAAAAAAAAATAAAAAAATCAGGTTGTAGCGCAAGGATTTAGTCAGCTGATGAGGGTAAGGGTTTGGTACCAGAGATTGCAAAGAGGAGTAAGCTCGGGACTTGGAGAAAAGTTGATAACAAAAAAACAACTATGGTGATGGCGTCACTAATTTGAATGGTGAGTTTAAGAAAAGATGTCGGAAAGGGAAACTAAGACAAGATGAGGCTCATCTGGATGGCTTCGCCACCCAAATAAGTCATTTCATTTATGCCCGTTTAGCGTAATGATGGGGACAGAACATTGGGTGTCGAAGAATCATTGTTGTTTGGGATAGGTGATTGGACCTCTGAGCGGTGAATTTGATGTTGAATCATGGCTCATGAAACAAGATAAGTTTGTGATTTGCTTAAGGATGAATCATGTTCATGGCCCATCATTACTAGACATGCTCCATATTCACACTTTTGATGTGATTTTGCCTTCAATCATTTTCAAGCACTTGTGTGATGAGAGGATTGATTAAGGTTAAGCATATGGGTATGAGGGAAGTGAAAGTTAGGTGCATGGTTTTAACACTAAGGTCATAAGATCTAGTATATGTTTTCATACCTCTTGTAGTTTTATAAGCAAGGGAAAATAAATAATACCATGTTACCTTTGTTTTTACCATTGTATAATCAACACCCATAGCATATGTGACTGCCTTTGTATTTGAAGCTTGTAGATTGTCATAGTTCATCTTTTTAGGCTGGAGTTTTCTGGAAGCTTGGTACTGGAATTTTCTGTACTTTGTGAAACTTCTTTATTCTGTGTTTATCGTCTTTTGTGTCTGGTTCTACAGGGTTGTAGGATGATCATGCTGATTTCTGACGATGAGATGTGAGTCTGAAAAAAAATTCTGAAGGAGCTTCTTTGACCCTCCCCCTTGCCAAGGATGTTGCATATCCTTATGTAAGAAGATCCATCACTCTGTATCATAATGGAGAAAAGATGATAAGAGAAAGGAAACCAAATCAAACTCCAAAATTACATTTATCACCTAGCATATGATCACATGCCTAAAAATTGAAATTGCCTTTCTTTTGATGACTTATTAACAAGGGTAGCATTCAGCAATGAAAACAGGGAGGTTTCTATATTTTTGCCAAAAGAACAGATCCAACCTAACTTGCTTCGAAGATTTACTATCATTAGATGTTATGGATAAATTTCACAGTATAAGTAAATTAGACTCCCTAGTTAGGGATCCACTCTTAAGAAGTTTCCTTCTTAGGTAATGTAGGATTTATATGTCAGACCGGTAGGGTTGACTTAGGGTAATTCTCAAATGGACATTTGCTTGTAATAATTATCTTTGTTTAGTAATCTGGAGTTGTATCTCATAAATGTTAACAATGAGCTTTGCTTGTAGTGTTCATCTTTTATATGACAAAAGTGGATTTTTCAATCAGACAAGTATAGATGAGACATTTCTCAACCAGAACCCACTACCAGCAAGCTTGTTCAGTACTCCGGTGGGGTAGTTGTGATAATTAGTGAGAGACATCCCTTCCCTAGGCAGAATGCCCCATTGCCAATAGGCCTGTTCAGTATCCTAATGGGTTTTCCTAGTCATACCACAGACCGGTACCCGCTGCCAGTAGACCTGTTCAGTATCTCGGAGGGTTAGTCTCTTAAACCCTTTTTCCATCAGAGGATTCTTGTCCATAGTCACCTATTTCGATTTTATTAAAGAGTGTTTTTGCATGGTGACAGGGGAGGCTCGTCTAAAAACCTTTTTATAGGCTGGGATGGTATTGGGTTGGAAGGTGTATTCTCTTATTTGGATGTCTTTAAAGATTTGTCTGAAGGAAAAATAAACTTTTGTATTGCACATTGGATCCAGATGTATAATTTTGTCTGAGTTTGTCCATAAGAGAATGACTTAAAGTTACCTTAGGGTACTGATACATCCTCTTCCATAAAAAAATTCCTAGTGTGCACTTAAGAGAAAGTGTTCATATACTCATATATTACTCTTTAGAAAAGATAATCCAATGAACACTATTGAAGTATAGTTAGGGTGAGATAGTTACTTGTAGGCTAATATAGTTTTTATCCCTTTAATCATGCTGAAATACTGCCTAAGGGAAACCTCTAGACTTTAAAGCGGATTAAGCATGGGTTTTTTTTTTACAATCATAGGTAAATATTATGTCTTCTTTGTCAACCAAAAGAAATTAAAATTATTCCTTTTAGCAAGGAACAGAACCAAAAGAAATTAAAAATTCTTCCTTTTAGCCAGCAACAGAACCAAAAGAAATTAAAAATTCTTCCTTTTAGCTAGCAACAGAACCAAAAGAAATTAAAAATACTTCCCTTTAGTCAACAACATAACCAAAAGAAATTATTGCTTCATAAGGGCTACCATTTGATGCTGCATTCGGCTTCTTAGTTCCAGCTTAAGTGGTTGTTGCATGGCTTCATACTTCATATTAGTTGACATAATATTTTGAAATATACATAGCATTCCCTGTCAATTAGGTGATGTGTCTTGATAGTACCGTATAAGGAAATACTTCTAGTACTAGACTAGAACAGGACTATTGGTACCGGACCAGAACAAGATTTCTGGTACCGGAGCAGAACAGAGTATTGTTTATGCCTACAAAATGATGTTTAGCAAGTTCTTGAAGGATCAAATAAATTATATAAATCTACTTACAAAGATAAAATGTGAAAGTAAAACAAAAGGAGGTAAGAATCTCGTGTTACCTTCAGCTTATTAACACAATCCACACCTATTTACAAAAGTTTAAAAATAAACCAATCAATCAATGTGGATCAGTAGGAAGCTCTCCTTCCTTATTGATCACCTGCATATCTGAATTCTGTAGTATACGAGTCAAAAATTCCTCTTTTGATAGGGGTTTGTTATAAATTCTCAACCGGTGACCATTCACAAGTAGTGGTGTCTGTTGTTCGTCAATTGTCTTTATCCTGGTTGAACCATTGTCATAGAAAGTGTCAATTTCGTAAGGTCCCATCCAACGAGTAGTTAACTTACCTTTGAATTTATTGAATCTGTTGTCATACAACAGGGCCCAGTCTCCTTGTTGAAATTTTTTCTTTTTGAGATACTTGTCATGCCATTTTGTTCTCTGCTCTTGAATGAGGGTGGTTCTTTGAAGTACTTCCTACCTGATTTTGTCCAACTCATTAAGCTGCAAGAGTCTTTGTTGCTGGGCTTCATCCAAGTTCATGCCAACTTGTACTACCAGCTTGATATCCTGTAATATAGTGTCTAAATTTATTGATAGCATGGACCACAACTAGTAATTATTTTTCTGTGACCGTATAATTAACTTCAACTGTAGACAGATTTTTACTGACAAAGTAAATAGCATAAAGCATTTGATTTTCCCTTTGTCTAAGAATTGCCCCAAGAGCTATGTCTGAGGCATCGGTACAGATATGAAAAGGAAGGGACCAATTTGGTCCTCTTAATACAGGGGTAGTTGACAATTTCTGTTTTAGAATCTCAAAAGATATTTGGCATTCATCATCCCACTTGAATTCAACTTCTTTATATAATAAATTGAATAAAGGGGTAGCTAGGCTTGTAAAATTTAGAATGAATCTTCTATAGTAGCCAGCATGCCCTAGAAAGCTGCGAACTTCCTTTTGTGAGGAAGGTATTCTGATTTGTGTGATAATATGAATCTTTGTCGAATCAAATCTCATTCCAGAACCAGAGATGTGATATCCCAAAACAATACCTTCAGTGAGCAACATTTTTTACTTTTCATTACTTAGGGAAAGATTAGTTTCCTTACACCTAATCAAGACTTTTTCTAGACTGGCCAAAGCTTCCTGGAGTCTTTTCCATGGACTGTAAGGTCATCCATGTAGACTTCCACACAATCATCGGTCAAGTCAGATTAAATGGCTAGGACATCCCTTTGAAAAGTGGTTGGGGCATTGCAAAGTCCAAAAGGAAGAACCCTATAAGAATAGGTTCCCCATGGGCAGGTGAAAGTGGTCTTCTCCTGGTCTTTGGGTGCTATTTGTATTTGGTTATAACCACTAAACCTATCTAGGAATGAAAAATACTTCTTTCCGGACAAGGTATCCAACACCTGATCAATAAATGGCAAGGGAAAATAATCCCTATGGGTGGCTTTGTTCAACTCCCTAAAGTCTACACATATTCTCCACTTACCATTTTTCTTGGGAACTATGACAAGTGGAGACACCCATTGACTATCTGAAATGGGGTATATGAGATTGGCTTGAAGGATTTTTTGCAATTCCTCTTTTACAATATCTTTAAGGGCTAGATTCATCCTTCGCTGAGGTTGTCTAACTGGTCTGATTTGGTCATTAGTGTAGATATGATGTGTGCATGTGTTAGGGTGAATGCCTTTCATGTCTGCATAATCCCATGCAAAGGCATCAAATTGTCTTTGGAGCATTTCAATTACTTGTATCTTTTGTTTTAGTTCCAAACTAGAGTTGATATACAAAGGTTTTCATGGGATAATCTCAACAAGTTTAGTACTTTCTTCCTTCTCTGAGGAAGCTGGTGATAAAGTATATAATTGAGTGATAACAGGGTGCCAGGTTTGTTGAAATTCAGAACTGAAAATGTGTGACAATTCTACAAAAGACCTCGGGTATTCAATACAATTTGTATCAGCCAAAATTAAACTTAAGACTTGTTCATCTAATTGTTCTTGCATTCCTCTTACATGTTCAAGTGTTAACAGGGGTATGATGCAATCTTCTTATCCATAAGGGTTTTCTAACCAGACAGGTATCTCTTGTGTTGGTTGGGCAGGAGGGAAGAGGACAAGCTTTTGGCTATGTGTGCCATTGGATATAGTCATCTCACTAGACCAACAACTGATAAAGGCATTTGCTATGGCCAACCAAGGATGGACAAGAACCACAGGGTGTCCTAGTTTGGAGGATGATTTAGAGTAGATGACTAGAAAGTCTACTGGATATTCCCAAGAAGCCAGAGTGACTATGACATCATCTAAACTTCTTGCAGGGCTAATGACTGACTTATCTGCCAACTTTATCATGGTTTGGGTTGGTATTAACTGGTTTATTTGGATCTTTTGCATAGTGTCAAAAGGCATTACATTAATTGTTGCACCCAAATCAATTAGTGTGTTTGGTAAAGAAATACCATTAATTTCAACAATGACTACTGGGTTTCCAGGGTCATTATATTTGTATGGCATTTCAGAAATAAATTCAAATAATTGCCCCACCACCTGAACAAGGGGAGGTTCCTTCTTCTTCCTTCCTGGTTTCTTAAGGCAAATATCCCTTATGATTTTGGCATATATGGGGATATCCTTAATGGCTTGCAGCAGAGGTATTTTTATACATACATTTTGTAATTCATCCTCTAATCTTTGTGCAAGGGTGGGTCAAGTTTCTTTACTAATAGTCTTTCGAGGTAGGGTGGAAGATTAACTTGTTTAGGTACTCGTACAGACTGAGAAGTGATTGGAATAGGAGGGGAAGTCTCTTCTTCTACAGGGGTGGTTTGATTGTTTTCTTCCTCAAAATGATTATCATTTTCTTCCTAAATTATTACTACAGGATTTGATTGATTTACATCTTTCCCTGATCGTATTTGAATTTCATAGATGGGAAAGGTTTGAACTTCTATATTTTTCACAGGGTGGGTGGATCGATTATTGGGGTTAGGGATTAGTTGGGCAGGTATTGTTGTTGGTCTCGGAGGGTTGTGGGTAGCTTGGTTTTGTGGTTGTTGATTGGTATTTGTAGGTACTTGTTGTTGCTGGTTAGGGTTCAAGGGGGTTGTAAATTGTTGTTGTATAGGAGGTGGGAGTAAATCTTGCATCTGTGGTGGGTTAAATCCAGGTAGTAATTGGGAAATGTTTGCAAGATACTATGGATATGTAGTGTAAGAGGGATTCCCATACACAGGCCTCCTCCAACCTTGTTGCCAAGGTTGAGTTTGATCTTGTTGAGGTGTCCATTGTGGATAGGTCATTGGGGAAAGACCCCATTGTTGTTTTTGATACTATGCATTAGGGTCATCAAATGCATTGGGGTTTTGTGCTCTCCAAGGTCTTCTGGAAGGGTATGATTGTTCTTGTGAGATTCCTCCTCCCCTATACATGGCTTGTAGTTCAAGAAAAGTTGGTCACTTAGATGTGGGGTGCTCTAGTGTACACAGGCCATAGATTTCTATGACATTTAATCGACATTCTTTCTCATCATGCTTCTTTCGACATCTAGGACAGAAGATTGCTAAAACAATATCTTCTTCTTGTTTCTTTTTCAGTTTTAGGGTATCCAACTGGTTACTGATTGTGCTCAAGATGTTTGTTTTAAAGTTTTCTAATAAGTTTCCTAACTTAATTTTGGTAACAGTTCCTGAGCTTTGTCTTGTATTTATGCTAAAAGAATCTCTTGGTGCTTTGCCAATTTTAGCTTGTCCTCTTGAGTATCTTCTACAGTAATATGAAATCTCTACAAAAGGATTTTGGTGCACATCTCCTGAACTTAACAAATTTAAAACTTCTATGCAGTCGTCTCTAATACCCTTCAAAAATATGGCTCTTACTACAGTTGGGTCTGTGGTGAATAATTTTGATTTCTAGTAGTTGTATAAGAACCTTTCTAAGTAGTCTTCAAGGCTTTCATATTTTGTTTGTTGCATTAAAAAATGTCATTTTTAGCATTATCCTTACAATAATCTTGGTATTTCCGTAAAAATGTGTCTTTCATATGATCCCAAGAGAGGATTGTATTTTCTCCTAAGCTCATGAACCATCTTAAGGTTGAATCTTTCATTGTAGCAGGAAAGAGCTTAAGTTTTTGGGCATCGTCTGAGTAGTTATAGCTTCTACATAATATGTCAAACTCAAATAAAAATAAATTTGGATCTTCAGTTGACATACCTCTGAAAGTGGGTAACGATGATAGTGGGATATTCTTCATGTTGATGTTTCTAGAAATATCCAAGATTGGACACCCGAAGGTCTCAGTTTCAGTGGTTGCATTTCCTTCTTCTTCTGCCATTCCACTGATAGATGGTTCAGAAACTAGATTTTGTGTGTCTCCTGAACATTCAAGAGATTCACGTTCTGCCCGCCCCAATGCTGATTCTTCCATTTTAGGTTCTTCTTCTGGAGCCTTGTTGGCTCCCCTTGAACTTTCTCCTGGTGGAATTTTTCCTGCACCAATGTTAGTTGAATTAGTGGGGGGGGGGGGGGGGGGGGGGGGTTGTTTTTGAATCTTTAGAGCTTACAAATCTACCCTTATTATCTCTATATCTATGCATAAAATGGAAATTTGATTCTTAATTGAATTGAAATCCTAATTCTATCTAGAAGGTAAGAAGGAAACCTAGCTTCGAAGAACCCCACTCTAGTGGCCACGTGGCTCTTCACTCACATCTTAAACATTTTATCCTCCTCCCTCAAGCAGCCTTTGAAATCATTCAAAAACTATGCAAATAATCTAATCTAAAAATCACTTCCTACCATTTGCAACTCCACGGCAATGGCGCCAAAATGTTGTGCTACTTATATGTGTAATATAATTCACTCATTAATTATCAATCTGGGATTCGTAATCAACAGAGTTACAAGACACCAGTAAGAAAGGTAATTCTAATGTCATGAGTATAGAACTATTCTAGATTATGCATGCTGGAAATAAAACAAACTAACAAATCAAACACACTTTGGTTGTCTTTCACAGAGAGGCTATCTACTCCATTATGGCACATGCAAATATGAGATGGAGTTCTTTGAGATATCAACTCTGCTATCTGACCAAGAAAACTAACTATGAAATCACACTTCTGAAATGGAAATCACACATAAATCATCAAGACATAGCATGGGTAGTTCAATAGTCAATATATTGAGTATGATGTGGTTCACAATGTGCTATTGTAAACTTCACTAGTTCTCCTCCAAATATATCTGACTACTGCTGCCAACATTTATGTCCATGAAACAAAATCAACTTCATAAAAATAGAAACATAACATATGAAAAATAGAGTAAGTAAAGATCTCCAAACAATCGTATGATCGAAATCCTAGTCTAAACTATATTTCTATCATCTGAAAGAATTAAGATTTAGCTAATCTAACATCTATACTATTGAAATCAACTACTAACACTAATCTATAAGGATGTTGACCTTTGTTGGGCGGTGGGCCCTTGACGCTTCAAAAGGTCAACGACTGAAGTCTACAGTAAGCTTTCTTCCAATCCACACATTCCTCTTACTTAAATTTCAAAACATAGAATTAAACTATGCTAACAACTCAACTCACATTCACTCATAAATGATCAAGACCTGGAAATAATTGATATCCTTCTATTAAAATTCAACTCAAAATTTGTTCTACAATATGTAACACTGCTTCACATACTGTGTTATGCTAAATCTCTACTACCTCCACCATCCTTTCCATGATTATTTAAACAGTCTTAGTCATGAAACACAAGGAGGTGAGATCTTTAGTGAATCAGTCAATTGTCAAATTTATACATTCGGTTACATATTTTTAAGCTTCATAGTCATGACACGAAGTGTATGAGGATGAAGAAAATAAACAAACTAGCTTAACATAACTTTGCTAAAGCTTTGATGATTCAACAAACATCTAACAATTATCTTGGGCATGATCTGGAGCTAAACTTGGTATATTATGCTTCCTGTATTGGTACCGGATCATGACAGATGAGATTCGATAAATGGTACCGGATCCGAATAGTGCACAAGTGGTTGGTACCGGATCGCAACAGTCTGTAGTCATTGGTACCGGATCACGACAGGTGAGATTCGGTACCAGATCTAAGTGGAAGGTGCACTTGGTATCGGATTCAGACAGTGGCAATCTGACGCATAAGTACCGGATGGTTGAGCTGGTACAGAAAGGTTGGTCTCATCTAGAGGTCAAAGGTTACACGTGGAAAATTAAAACATTAGTACATGAAACATTTAATCTCCTAGATCAATAAACCACAAAAATGCATGAATTAATTATACTTTACCTTATGACCTCATCAATGGCTAATTGTAGTGTTCTTTGTCATTTAAACAATCTTAGGTAAGAAAAAAAGGTATAGATGAGGAGTATAATAGGGTAGTGGGGATGTCAATTTAGAGGCTCAAAAACACATAAACACACAGAATCATATGCAGGAAAAAATTCTCTTTTCTCATTAACATAAATGTTTGATTACAATGTGTACAAAGCTCGGACTGCAACAGAGTCTCGACTTTTTCTCCTATCTCTCCAATCTTGCTTTTGCCTTTCTTGGAACTAATTAATCTAGATACAAAGGTATTTTTACAAAATGGGGCTCCTTGAGCTCTTCCCTCCAAGCTACATACTCTCATTAATTTACATTGAATTACATTCAATGGCTGCCTAGTCTAAATCGAATCTAGATCTGTCTGTCAACCATTAAAGGCGATTCTATCTACTACATGCACAAAGTCATCTGCGTGGATCTTCGGCCTTACAACAGTTATTACATTTTTGAATTTGAAATTGAGAGGGTCGGAGCCTCTCTCCTCCATTGAATGCGCGCTTTGATGTGTTGGCTAGCTGGCGCGTTGCTGGCTTGGAGCGATGCTCCTGCATCAATCATGGATCTTGTGATGTGACATGGAAACCCGACACCATTTTTTAATTTTAAGCACAAAACTCGATGTACATGAGATGTAGTGATGCAACCTACATATATGCATGTTGTATAATAGTTAGGGCATGTATATGTAGAAAAATAATGTTTTTAGCTCTCGTATTTGCAAAAAGGGACTTCAAGTCTGCATAGGGAAATGGAAAAATGCCCTCTTTGCAAGTTTGCATAGGGTGAGGAAAATATTGCTATAATAGATGCCTCCTAATGTGTGAGGTCAGAGGAGTATCTGTGATGGTCGAAATACATTATAATACCCAGAAGTGGAGTAATGAGAACCCAACTGGAAGAACTAGTTGCTCCTTATTACAATCTGTACTGACTTTGCACACATGGCTGTCAATTTGAATGATACTACATATCCATGTGAAAATATACCAAACAGTTTTTCATGGCCATGAGTAGGAAATACAAAAGTGGATATATGTCAAAGGTTGTCATAGTCATGAACAAGGCCTAATAAAATAAGTCTCAAAATCAATCTGAATATATTTGTATACAATGGAGTACAATCTGATCTCCCATGATCACTGAAGTCACACAGGTACTAGTCCAATGAAAGATAGCAATAGCTCAGGAAAGTTGTGACTATGAACTAATGTCTTCAAGTCTTCTACACGATCTGCCAAAGGTGCAAGTCTACATCATGTGAATAAAGGAGTTGAGGTCGAACACAATGAGACTTCGTTTGATTATCGGTCATTAAGGTATATCGTTAACAAACACGAGACAACCTACCGATAATAAAAGTAGGTATCAAGGCATCGAGTACATTCTTATAAGTGTGAATAGAGGTATCGGGGTCGAACACTTGAAGAATCCATCGATCATGAGACATTGATGTATTCCCAATTGTCTATAGTGAGAGAACCTGCCACTAATTATTTCAAGCCTCTAGGTACTCATAGGACTCTAGGTCTCGTTTCCAGAATAGATGGGTTGAATTCGATGGAAGGAGACCCGCTAAAAGGAGAGCATTGAGGCATCTCTCATCATTCAGCACAAGGTACAAAGTAGTAGCTTGATGATTTGGATGAAATTGGACAAAGAACATGTTCACGAACCAACGACCCTATGCATCTTTCGTGTGCGCTAATGCAAAAGGTGCACGAAAAAGACCCTCTGAATAGAAGCCAATAAGGAAAACTGTTGACAAAGGTGAGGAAACCACCAATAAGGATAGTGGCATCCAATACGCTACATGAATCCCAATGTGTGAATATGTTTCTTGTCATCAAACACAAGGGAAACTATCCAGTCAGCGACCAATGATGAAATGTCGACTGCTGATTTCAAGGTTACCTACCAATGAGGAAAGTAGGACCAAGGTGCGCAATAGGACTATAGGATTCATGTAACTCTGATACACACTGAGCGTATGGCTGACATGAAAAGTCAAGAGTTATGGGGAATGGTCGTCACAGGTTGATAAACATCCTTTCAACAAAAGCATGAGACATATGGAAGACTCTGGCAGCATAGACTCAATGATGAAACTTTGAGATGCAGGAGGCATCAATCAAACTCTCCATAGGGACTGGAAGAGTAACTAGTCAGGGGAGTAAACTTTATGTAATGATCTCATCTTCCTAAGGTCATGTTAAACCCAAAATTGATGACATGTGGACTCAAAAAAATTGTGATATGTTCAAAGGCGACACGACTGCAGTCAATATAAGATAATATTCTTTTCTCTCCCATATTTTTTTTTTTTTCATAGTCAAATGAATGCTATGATATAGAGGAGGAAATGAGTCTCGCAAGTAATAAATCTAGTTCCAGCAATGGAACATACCTATGCTCAATGCAAGGAGGTGCATGCAGGAGATGGACACTCTGGGGATTGTTTCCTCTTGAGTATAGGGTGTCAAGCTGCAAAGGATATAAAAAAGGCTCTGCTTGGTTGATGATGTAAACTGCTGAGGTGAAAGGATTATAACACAAAAGCGAGAACTGGCAATAGGCTCAATACTGCAAGCAAGAGAATGATATGCAATTACAACTTTACACCAAAAAATGTCATTTTTCATAATCTTAGTCTAATTGGTTTGAAAAAGGGATAAACTTGCACCAAATAGATGTCCTTTCAAATCCAATTTACAAGTGTGAAAGATACAAGTTCACTCGACAATCTTTTCACTTTTTGAGAGAGTCAAAAAAGAGCTTAAATCAGACTCGTTGGGGGGTTTCTAGGTGTCATGTCATGGGGGAGACCAAGGCTCCCATGCAGGACTTTTGTGAAAGTTCATCAACTTACGAATAGCTGACACAAGCTTGGGAAAACCCAAACCTTTCCAATTCAAGGAGGATAAAGTGCTAGTGGAGGTTGCCTTCTCAATGATATATCGGAGAATGTCTCTTACCTGAAAAGGCATAGGAGGAGGAATTTGATACCCCACAAGACCATCCCAGTCAAAGGGAACCTCTCGAAGACTTGGAGGGAGAGTAAAACTCTCTCTTGTTCATAAGGTACCTGGGTAGAAATGTTAATGACATGGTCGAAATATATCTCACTCCTTAAAATAAGAGTGGGGTCAGGTGATGATTGCATCAGCATGACTGTCGTATCAATCAAAGGAGAAATAGAGTGTTGGGAAACCAAAGACGACTTAGAACCTAAAGGTCCCCCAGGCAAGGACCACACCTCTTGTACCATAGCAGAAGCAGGGCACAAACGAGTAAGGTGATCTCCTTTGCAAAGCCTATAAAGGAACTTGGGCTTATGTCTTACACGTCTAGGCTTCACAATCATATGAATGCCCACAACGTCATTTAAAATGGTTGGCGACATGCTCTCAATGTGATTGGAAGAGGTTGGTGGTTCATCCCCCACATGATGCATAGAGGTTAGATATGTGATGTCAGTATGACTCATGGCGACTAGAGTGGTGCCCCCAGCATGACCTGCATCGGCTAGTTGTGGGTCTTCAACATGGCTTGCAGAGGTTATTGACCAATCTCCAACATGATTAGCAAAGGTTGGTGATGGAATTCCAGTATGATTTGTAGGGACTGGACTGGTGGCACCATTTAGTTGTGGCATTTGAGACCAAGGTCCCGAGAAAGACTGGTTTTGAGGAATTGCAGGCCAGGAAGGATCATGATCTACACGATGTCCCTATCCGGCAGCATAGTATCTGTTGGTTGTGGAGCCTGATTATATTCCTGATTCAGAGGTCCTTTCTTTCAGCTGTGTTTATACCCCATGAAGTATTTACACCCCAGAAGTATGTACACTCTTCCACGCAGGGGAGTGTAGAGGGGGTACCGGGGGGGCTATTCCCCTGGCTGGGGGGTCTGGGGGAAAGTGGGCCCCCATCGGGGGTTCGAGGGCAGTGTCCCCCGATGGGGGTTCGAGGGTGAAGACCCCAAAGGAAAAACTACCTTGTAAATGTATATTGTAATTTCATTGTAAATCTGGACCATTCATTATAAGATCGCAGATCTAATAGTAGAGATTATGTTAGGTTTTTTTTCCCTAGAAGGCAACCCTCTTTTATGAGGGAAATGAATTGCGGCTATGGTTGATGGCGAATATTGTATTCTGAGATAGGAGACTGTGAGAGAAAAGAAGAGGAAGTTACAGTGGGTTTGTTGTAGCTTGTATCCCTTCATATGTTGGATAATAATAAAGGAAAGACCTAGCAATTTCTCTGGTGGACGTAGCCCACACTGGGTGAACCACGTAAATCTGTGTCTCTATTGTATTGTGTATATTCTATGTTTTGTTTCCATATTTGTTTTATTTATTTATCCACGGTCCTGTTTTTCTAACAACTGGTATCAGAGCGAAAGGTAACTCACAGGAAAAGAGGGTTCCTGGTTCGAGTGGGAGCAATGTCGAAAGATGGAAAGTTTAGGGTCGAGAAATTTAACGGATAAAACTAACAGTTATGGAAGATGCAGATGGAAGATTATTTATATCAGAAGGATCTATTCCTACCATTGGGTGGAGTAGCAAAGAATTCAGTGGCCATGAAGGACGAAGAATGAAAGATTCTTGACAGAAAGGCTATAGGAACAATACGGGTGAGCCTGGCAGCGTCAGTGGATTTCAATATTTTGAAAGAAAAGACAATGAAGGATCTGATGGATGCATTAGCTAAACTGTATGAAAAACCCTCGACGTCCAATAAAGTATTTCTAATGAAGAGATTATTTAATATGAAGATGTCAGAAGGTGGGTTTGTTGCAGATCATTTAAATGATTTTAATACGATTACTAATCAGCTAAGTTCTGTAAAAGTGGACTTTGATGATGAGGTCAGGGCTCTTCTAGTCTTGTGCTCATTGCCAGAAAGATGGAACAGCTTGGTCATGGTTGTAAGTAACTCTATCTCTGGTTCAAATACTTTAAAATTTGATGATGTTGTTGGTGTTATCTTTAGTGAGGAAATGCGACGGAAAAGCACATGTGAGACATCAGGAAATGCATTGAGCATGGAGAACAGGGGAAGACAAAAGGATAGAGGAAAAGGTTTCGGGAAATGTGGGAATTCTAGGAAGGGCGGATCCAAATCCAGACTTGGAAAGATAGAGTGATGGAATTGTGGGAAGAAAGGACATTTGAAGAAAGACTACAGAGCTCCAAAGAAACAAAGAGATGGACAGCAGGAGAGAAATCAGGAAGCAAATGTAACAGGTGATGTGTTACAAGATGATTTGATTCTTTCTGTAGATAATATTTCTGAGTCTTGGATAGTAGATTCAGGGGCTTCATTTCATGCCACACCCCATAGGAAACATTTTCTAGATTATGTTCAAGGTGATTTTGGACAGGTTCATTTGGGTGATGATGCACCATGCAAAAGTGTTGGAATGGGAAAGGTAAAAATAAATCAACGCAATGGAAACTAATGGTTATTGAAAGAGGTAAGACATGTTCCAGATTTAAGGAAAAATCTAATTTCAACAGGGCAGTTGGCAAGTGAAGGTTGTATATCCATATTTACAGATAATATGTGGAAGGTCATCAAAGGATCATTAGTGATAGTGAAAGGAGAGAAGGTAGGTACATTGTATTTATGTACTGGTAATATTGACTCTTCTATCTCTTTAGCTTCTACAGGAGTGGATACATCACTATGGCATCATAGGCTTGAACACATGAGTGAGAAGGGAATGCAGATACTTCACAAAAGAAATTTGTTGCCAGATCTTAAACAAATTGATTTGGACTTCTGTGAGCATTGTGTTTATGGAAAACAAAAGAGAGTCAGATTTCTCAGAGTTAGAAAAGAAAAGAAGAATGAAAGGCTAGAGCTTGTGCATACAAATGTATGGGGACCAACTCAGGTATCATCTCTTGGTGGATCTAATTATTATGTTACTTTTATTGATGATGCAACTAGAAAAACTTGTGTTTATTGCATTCGACAAAAATATGATGCTTTTGATACTTTTAAGAAATGGAAAGCTTTGGTTGAGAATGAGACAGGAAAAGGTTTGAAGTGTCTCAGATCAGATAATGGAGGTGAATATCGCAGCAAGGAGTTTGATTATTAATGTTCATACCATGGGATTCGTAGAGAGAAGACAGTTCTAAGAACACCACAAGAAAATGGTGTGTCAGAAAAGATGAACAAAACAATCATGGAGAGTGCAAGGAGTATGAGATTGCATGCTGGTTTGCCCTTACAGTTCTGGGCAGATGTTGTAGATACTATTGTTTATTTAATAAACAGAGGACCTTCAAGCTCTTTGGATGGTAGAATTCCAGAGGAGGCGTGGATAGAAAAAAAGGTAAACTATTCATTTTTGAAAACTTTCGATTGTGAAGCATTTGTCCATATTGATAAAGAAAATAGAACAAAGCTTGAGGCAAAATCCAAGAAGTGTACCTTTATTGGATATGGTGTTAATGATTTTGGTTATCACTTAT
>JASDQU010735652.1:288943-311726 GCA_032191745.1 Picea mariana
CCATATTCATCAGCATTTGGCATCTTGATGTATGCAATGGTTTGCACAAGACCAGATATTGCACATGCAGTGGGAGTTGTGAGCAGGTATATGAACAATCCAGGTAAAGAACATTGGGAGGCAGTAAAGTGGATTCTCAGATATTTGAGAGGTACTACTACTCATTCATTATGTTTTGGAGGTTCAGACACTTTTCTACAGGGATATGTTGATTCAGATATGGCAGGTGATAAAGACAGCAGGAGGAGCACCACAGGGTATGTTTTTACTATAGGTGGAACAACAGTAAGTTGGATTTCGAAACTGCAAAAGGTTGTTGCACTTTCAACAACAGAGGCAGAGTATGTTTTTGCTACAGAGGCTAGTAAAGAGATGATTTGGTTACAGAGGTTTATGGAGGAATTGGGAAAGAAGAAAGAGAACAGCAGGTTGTACTGTGACAGTCAGAGTGCCATTCACCTTGCAAAGAACTCAGCCTTCCATTTGAAGACTAAGCATATATAGTTGAGGTACCACTGCATACGATCCACCTTGGAAGATGGACATTTGAAGTTGGAAAAGATACACACTAGCCAAAATCCTGCAGACATGCTAACAAAGGGAGTAACCAGGGAGAAACTGAGTTCCTACTGAGTTTCAGTTGGTCTTCAAGAATGAAGATGAAGATGAGAAATTTGCCAGGTCCAAGAAGGTTCAGATTCTAGCATATACAGTAGCGGTGGAGTTGTTGAGATCAGTCTCCAAGTGGGAGATTGTTGGTTGTGGAGCCTGATTATATTCTTGATTCAGAGGTCCTTGCTTTCAGTCGTGTTTATACCCAATGAAGTATTTACACCCCATAAGTATGTACACTCTTCCACGCGAGGGAGTGCAGAGGGGGGGGGTACCCCCTCTGCGGGGTCTCGGGGGGTTATCCCCTCGGCTAGGGGGTCTGGGGGCAAGCAGGCCCCTAGCAAGGGTTCGGGGGTAGTGTCCCCCGAAGGAAAAATTGCCTTGTAAATGTATATTGTAATTTCATTGTAAATCTAAACCGTTCATTATAAGGTCGCAGATCTAACAGTAGAGATTATGTTAGGTTTTTTTTCCCTAGAAGGCAACCCTCTTTTATGAGGGAAATGTATTGCGGCTATGGTTGATGGCGAATATTGTATTTTGAGATAGGAGACTATGAGAGAAAAGAAGAGAAAGTTATAGCGGGTTTGTTGTAGGTTGTATCCCTTCATATGCTGGATAATAATAAAGGAAGGACCTGGCAATTTCTCTGGTGGACGTAGCCCACACTGGATGAACCACGTAAATCTGTGTCTCTATTGTATTGTGTATCTTCTGTGTTTTGTTTCCGTATTTGTTTTATTTATTACTCCACGGTCTTGTTTTTCTAACAGTATCCTCCTCCATACTGATTCATAAAGGGGTGTAAGGGCATCGATCCCAAGGAAGTCACTTGCAAAGAGAAAGCGACATGAAAAGGGTCACTCATGTGAGGATATATGTTTCCCCCATGTGAAGGGGTTTCATGAAGGGGGTAGCCCATACCATAAATTTTATTCTCTCTGTATGAAATACTAGAGGACATATGGAGACCCGCCATGGGAAGAGTTTTCATAGGAACTGGCATATCGGATGAAGGATACATGGAGGAGATGTAATAAATATAATAACCACCCATTTGAGCACTGGCTCCTGAAAAATCCAAGTTAGGATTGGATCTATAAGAGGGGAGATTCCAACCTCCCATAGTGAGAGTTAGTTGAGGGATAAGACTCCTCTCAAATGAAGACGTATACAGTGAAGCCATTGTGCCCACAGGTGAATGTATAGGCATATTAAGAGGTAAATGATTAGAGACCCAAGGCATTGATTGAGCATATAATTTTTCATACCATTATGAAACATGGACATATTCGTCCCCATTAACGGAGTGAATTTCATGGGGGAGGTAGCAGTAAATGAGGGAGCCAAAGGAACTCCACCATCCATAATAATGAAAACTCAAGGTGCAGTATAAAATCCTAAGGTCAACTGATAATCAAAGAGTACACCAAATTAAAATAAAAAGGCCAATATGCACACAAACATGATAAAGTGGCTGAAAGGGGCCTCCCTCTCTAAAGTAGGTATGCCTCACCCAAGAGGGACCTAAGACTCCCTGATAAATATCGGAGGTATCAAAATGAGTTATAAGGGTCCTCGTGGGCTTAACAACTAGTTGGTCAAACCCCCCCTGCCCATCGGAGAGGTAATCCTCCATAAAGGTTGTGCATTGTTCGAACGTTATCTGACCCAGGGTACCTGCATAATAACCCTTGCAAGTAACCTATGTGGTAACTATGTTAAGCAACTAAGCAACCACAATGTGCAGGTGAATAGTTGTAAGTCAAGTCCACCATATGGGCAGGGTAACAAATCCAAAAACCTCGAAAGAACCGCCTCTCATAGAGGTAAAGGTACTAGCGAGATCCCCATATATGAATAGATCCTCAGAAATATATCTAATGCTAAGAAGGTATCGGGGGATATCCCTTCAACCAACCTCACGTGGCCTGATGTTTAACTCCGGTGTAAGTGGAGCCTCCTAACATCACCAATTATACAATGGATTTCACCACTCCCTTAGTCAGACACAAATGTTGATTTAATAGCCTTGGAGAAGTTTACTCACAAAATCCTATTCCAAGACTCTAAATCCTAAGCTAGTTTGTGCAGCCTAGAAAATAAAATCGTTACTAATCAATTTTAAATTATCAATGTTACTTTTAGTGGCCTTTCTTACTCAAGAAAGGAATGATCGTGAAACTAATGATGTTATAACTCAACAAGTAAAATAAATGAATATGAATACAATGCAGAGTCCTAACTTCAATTCTCAATAAATGATATGCTTTTCAAAATGCAATTTTCAATTTAGTTTTGCAATTCCAAAATAAGATGCAATATTTCTTTACATGTACTAATATTAATGATAAGAACCCAAAAGATCAAATGCCAACAATGCAAAATGCCTAATATTTTTGTATTTTCAATATATAAGAATGAAAATGCAAGGACTAAACAACAGCTTGATATAAAAACTCTATTGTATGTAAACATAGACAAACCAAGTAGGATATTAAGAAGCAAACACCTAGCCTAAGATGCAAGGACAATCAAATGAAAAGGATGATGAGAAAGGCACCGCCCAAAAATTCAACCAAAGAAAGGTTTATTGTCATTCCACAGACACTTAACAGTCATAACAAAGACCCAAGAAAACTCAGAAATTGTCAAAACTTACCCAGCAACCAAGCAACAAAGGGTAATGTACGTGACTGTTCAAGGGAAAATCACATATATACACCTCTTGCAGAAGGACAACACGTGTATGTACATGACTGTCAAGTAAAAACTCGTGTATATGTGTTAAAACACAGCCAGGTAAAGGAGAAGGCTAAGAAACTAAGACTCAGAAAGAACAGAGGCTAGCAAGCATTCATACAACAATAAACTCAATATAAATGAGAGAAATCAAAGGAGAAAAACACTCCAAACCCCGAAAAAAATATTCCTTCCCCAGTATGGTCGCCAATTCTATTATGAGGAAAATCTCTCTATGGCTAGGGGTAAACCACAATAGGCAGAAATGACTGCAGAAATTAACTCTAATATCAGATATGTTATATAAACAAATATGCTAACAATACAAGATAAAATTCCTACCTCGTCTATACATTCGATGAAGTCCATCGTTGAGCACTTGACTCAAAGCAATATACCTGCAACTTGTCCTCAACAACCAAGAAATTAAAGTATGTGGGGATAATATATAATGTTAGCACATTCAATAGCATAATCCATCAACATTCATAACAAATACGCCCATGGAATAGCAATTCAAATATTTGCAAGATATTAATTGGACGAGAAAAGAGTATTTCTATTAAAATGTAACCAGCAAAAGTGAATGAATTACAAACTTCCGTTTCAGCACGGTTCAAGACTGAGAAACTAAGTCCCTTCCAGCTGGGCCTCCACTACTTCAATCCTCCACCAAAGGCAAACTCATATAAGAGATACAATGAGTTTCTCAATCAAGTAGGGAAGAGCTTGGGGGATGAACAATGTGTTTAGACTTAAAAGGATAAAGGGATGCAGATTCAATATGAAGTGAATAATTTCTCCAAAGTAACTTTTCTCTCAAAGTTGAATTCTTCTTCTCTTTTCCATAGCTCGGATTTGGCCCATTTATAGACTTCAAGTGGAACTAAAGGGCCAATTTTAAATGTTTCCAGTATATGGAAGGTCAAGGATCATGGATCTCATGATGTGACATGGAAACCTGACACCATTTTTTAATTTTGAGCAAAAAACCTGATGTACGCGGGATGTAGTGGTGCAACCTATGTATACGCATGTTGTATAATAGTTAGGGCACATATATGTGGAAAATTAATGTTTTCATCTTTGGGATTTGCATAAAGGGACTTCAAGCCTGCATAGGGAAATGGTAAAAGGCCCTCTACGCAAGTTTTCATAGGGTGAGGCAAATCTTGCTATAACAGGCATCACATTTTATAATTAAAATTCAAAAATATAATTTCCATATACATCGCTTTGGTCATAGCACACATTATATATACATTAGCCATTAATTAAACTGGGGATTATATCGGGGATGTTACACCCTAATTTCTCTACACAAATAAACTCACTTCACCAGCAACAAATCACAACAATGGGTCAAAAATATAATTGAAATAACTATCGTGTGATGAAAATTCCTCTATACTTACATCACCCCCATGCTCTTAGGGTTGTGATGTGAAAGAACCATTTTGATCATGCTCTTAGTATCTTAGTTCCTCCAAGATTGGATTTATTCTACAAGGACACTTCCACACATTCTCTTGGCACCAGAGTTCCTCTTGGAATGGATTCCCACTTCACCCAATAAATGTTAGGACCAATAATGGGGTTTAGTACCTCCCATCAAGAGAGGTACACCCCTATTATCCTCTATCCACTCAGCCAATGCTGGAGTGGTTTTCTTGTTTCTCTAATAAATCACATATGAAAAACAAATTCTTCTTTCTCAAGGAAACAACCAGAAAGTATCCATTTTGCTTTGTCAAGGTAGGCTTCCTATAACATGATAACTCCCTATAACATGATAACTCGTTTCCAAGAAATTGTTTTGGCTTTCCTTAAGGTTATTTACCATACCTGAATATACTTGGGATGAAACTGGGTTCAGGGGTAGAAATATTAAGGTTGTAAAATGGATGTTTGGTGAATTAGACCCATCCCTCTTCAGTCATAATCCCTAAATCAACTTGGGAATCATTTTTCAAGTGTTGTAGATGAATATTTCTCTTCACAGGCTAACAAGATAATAGTTATAGGATGGCTATCCTCATTACACGGTATTCACTAATTGAACCTATTACATAGCACATATGTTCATGGTATATTAAATAATACCCCTAATTTCACTAGTTATTGATAAATGGCTCCCAAAATCCTTTTATTGCACCCCCCTCCCAATACATCTTTTCAACAAAAAGGACCCCTATTTTTACTAGATAACCCTTTTTATACCCCTCCAATTCCTATAAAAATTCTTGTAGTCCACACCACCCCCCGCCCCAAATACCTACAATATATTAACTATATTTTCACTATTTCAAAACCCCCCTTTATGAATGAAAGTGATAAGATATTGGTCAACAAGGTGAAGCCCCTATGATCCTCATTGAGAAAATGTCATTTCCCTTAGGTATGCTTTATTTTTCAATTAGGTATGATTAGCATTCATCCAAGTTGCTCCCAACATCTAACCTAGGTTAATGTGGTTCCTAGGAAACATAATATAAAACAAAGGTTAGTTTCTCAATAGAACACCATAGTACCTCACTGAACTATCTAGTGATGAAAAACATAGATCATTAATGTGTGTGTGTTTTAATCGCTAATAATAAACATCATAAGCATGGATTATGTTGTTCCTGAGTTTATACTTTAATCCTTTAAAGTATACTGTCAAGGCATCTGAAAAAAAAGAGGGAGTTAAGAATAGAAAAAAGACTGATAAAAAGGTAAAGGCTATTGTCGGTTTCTCAACTATCTCTGTCGAAATTCCCAATTTTCCTGGATACTGATATCTCTCTCAATTGCTACCCATGAACGTTCTAAGTCAACCTGGTTATTTGTTGTTTGTAAAATAGAGTTAAATAAATTTAGAGAAATGTTGGTTTGATCCAAGAGACCGGGCTCGATGTTAGGCTGCCTTGCAACTGGTACTTTCATGAAGGAGGAAAGTAAAGGAGGATAAAGTTCTGTGTTTTCTTTTTAGGCTAATTATCTCTATTCCACAATGTAACGGGAATGATGTCAAAACACAAATAAATAGTATAACAAAATTGTAGGCCTTTTTCTTGTATCTGAGTTAAATTTTAAAGAAAAGAAACATGCATGATATGGAGAAAAACATAAAGCTATTAGCAAAGTGAGGCATCAATTTCAGAGGAATCTCACATTGTAACAGAAGACTATGAAATGAGAAAAAAATTAATGAAGCATATGATGTTGAAATCTAAGCATCTAAAGGTCTTGTATCTGTTGGTAACGGATACAAAGGAAAAACTGTAAATGATTTGAAATAACAAGAATAATATTTTTCCACAGTAGAGGTTGTACTAAATTGTAGCTAAGCATTCATCAATTAAACATATATAAGAAAGATGAGATGACAGGGAAACACATAACTCAGAAGTGACAAGATCTGGAATCTTCAATCTGCATTTCTATTAATTTAGAGTCTCTTCAAAATTACTTTGTCAAAAATGTTTTTTCAGAGATATCAAAAAGCCTTGTTTTAGTCTCCGTTCCTTGTATTTATACAAGGTCATCCATACTTGATGGTTAACAATATCCTACTTTCTAGGAGAAAAATAGTTACAAAACTGCAACCTTAACCGTTGCACAATTAACTTTTATTTATCTATTATTCCAATAGTATGAGTTTCCAAATGATACTTCATTTCTTAGTCAAAGTCTCTCCCTCCTTTGATTCTACACATTCAATACATTTCTCCAGAAAATGGACAAAGTTTCTAGGAGGTGTTGGAAGATCTTTAGTCTCAAACAGATAAAACTTTCTTTGTACCTTTGGGAACTAGTCTTCAAAACCTTGGTCAGAAAACTTGATCACTTGCAATTTTAAATTGGGTTGTACCAACCATATGTTTATTAGGTTGGCATCGATTTCCTTCAATTATAAAATTTCAATATGAATCTTCTTCAAACCTTCTTTGCAGTCCAACTGTTGTTTTTCAATGTTTATCTACCCCAGTGACTCGGAGCAGTCATTTTTTTCAATGCCTAATTCTTGCTTATCCAAAGAATCGAAGATTCCTTCGCAATCATATTTTATTTCTTTGACTATCTTCTTGCTCTCAGATATATTTGATTCCCATACCTTGAGCATGAAGTCTCCTTTTATTTGTTCTATGACAGAGAGCTTTAGATTTTTCATCGCCTCTTTATTCTCTGAACATGCAACCGATTTCTGGAAAGTATTCCTTGCTACTTTAGCTTCCTTTTCTAGTAAAATAATATTGTCAGGAGATTTTCTTACCTCTTGAAAGTAATTCTGGATGATCCCTATTTTGGAGATCAGTCTCTACTACTCAGCTTCTATCTTTGTATGTGTTTCCAGCGAGAGGGTCTGGAAATCCTTTAAATCTATAACCCGGCCTTCCATCAAATTTCACTTAGCCTGTAACTGTTCTGCATGCTCCTTTTGCTGAGCAACCTGCACCTGACTTGCTTGTATCCTTTGGTTCATTTCGTCCAGGCTTGATTTGAGTGATTGAATTTCTAGCCTTTCAACAGCCCTGGTCTGCTCCAAGATTTTACTCACCTCTTCTCTGATGTACTTCTCAGGATTCTTTAACTGATCCTATAATTGAGATATCATGTTATTACTCTTCTTTATCCTCGTTCTCCCACAGTAAAAAAAAATTTTGTTTCCATGGATCCCATGGAACCTTCTATTTCTGTAGCGAAATCCTCCTCCTCCAAATTATATCCATCTAGCAAGACTTTATGCTTTTTTACCATACCCCCCTCCTTCATATACATCTCTTGTTTCAGGACAGCCTTCCTTTTTCTGCTGAAAAAATAATTAGAAGGAGGAATCTCATCTATGGAGATAGAGGTGAGGTCATCAACAAATATGGCTCCTATCTGTGGGAATCCAAAGGCGGACTATAAGGGGGTTAAGGAAGCTATGGGACTTCCTAGCTCTATAGATCCTTTCCCTTCTATTTCCTTAGGCATATTGACATCAATAGCAGGTGATGAAGGGGGAGTAAGCTTACTGGACTCGGGAGGTATCCCGAACCTCCCCTCTGCTTCTATCTCTAGTTTTTTCATCTATAATGCCTCTTTATTTTGTGGGTGCCTTTCAGTATCCTGTGGGACTTTTTTGGTATTTCCCTTCTCCTGTGTTTCCCGTTCAAAGCCTGGAGGAGTATTTTCTTGTTCTTGGGGAAGGGTGATTGCTTCTCCTTGCAGTACTTTGGGTAGACCACTCCATCTATGCTTCTGAAAGGTCTAAAAACTAGCTTGCAAGTCGGACGGTAGTGTTTGTACTCGTTCTAACACCTCTTTATAAGTCTTAGTCCCTTTGAACATGTCATCCCAAGGGGACTTCTCATGTTCATATGATTTCATATTGCAGTGGGCCATGTGTTTCCCCACTAACTGGTAAGGATCGTGCTTCTTGTGCTCAAGGTCTACCAATTTGACCTCCTCCAGTGCTGTTGCTTCAACCTTGGAATGACCCAAGTTGAGGAGTGAAAATTTTCCAATCTGGACGGGAAAAACAGGCCAAGATTTCTTTTGAGTTGTCTTTAATTCTATCTCAATTCCTCCCATTACTATTTGATAAGTTACCTCCCTGCACACTAGTCTGTCAGGGAGGAATTTTTGGAGAGCATGTGGAGGAATCGAACACTAGAAAACTCTGATGTAGGAGAAATTCTCTTCTATAAACCAGTCAGCAATTTCCCGAAGGCTCCCTATGACCAACTTTGAAATGCGAGGGGGTGCATAGTCATATAGCATCTGGTGTAGTGGTATTACCACGAAATGAAAAATCTCACAGAATGAATCTTTGGCATTTTCTTCCCAAAGTTTAGAATGATATTCATGAATAGGCTCTGGGTAAGTCAGATTCCAACTCCAATTCATCAAAGGGAAAGGATTTGAGAAGCATATAGCATCCATGATGTATGCATACATATAAAAGGCTACTGTTTGGCCTTTTGATCTTGCATTCTGGTATTCCATAACCTCTCTCGCTATGTTATCGGATAAAATCTTATCCCAATTGAAGTTGTAGCCTTCTACGGCCTCACGCAAAAGAGGTACCCATTCCGTTGGGAAGTGGGTAGGACTTTTCTTACCAAAAATCCTACATAACATCATCACCACATAAACCATATACTCGTTTAAAGATGTTGTGGTGTAAACACCATGTGTGTCGGCCCTAAATTTTTCTTCGTTTCTCCACTAGTCTTTTATTATGTCAAGATACGTTTGGTCTGACTCAAAACATTCTTTCCTCTGAAACTCACTGACGAAATCTTTATTATAAATGTATTTGGGATAGGAAGACAGTTTATACATTACTTGTATATGTTCTGGTCTGAAGGAGCTGATGACGACCCCTCGGCTGTCCAGAATGCTCCTCATATGCATGTCCGCTCGCTCTAAAGCCCAACTAATCATGTCGTTGTAAGTCAGGATTTGCAGTCACGTAGCCACCTTGTGAAGTTCAGACTCCGCTATATCCTAGAGTTTGTTTTCGGCATCATGGGGGAAGTTCTTAATTTCATAATCGAGAGTTTCAAAAATCAGCCTCCAGGATTTTATGGAATCGATGGCATGCGGTATTGTATCATATACAACATCTTCGTCTGGACTCGAGACCTCTGCAACTTCCTCGTTTTTCTTGGTGGCCTTCTTGGGTGCCATGGTGGTTATACTGGACCAAAAACCTATTTACAAAGAAAAGTGTATAAAACTGGACAAATGTGACTCGCTACAGAGGTAAAGGTTAAGAATGAACTTCGACACATAGGACCTTTATTAATCTCTAAATTTGTGTTGTAGCGAGCGTACTGATACCATCGATGAAAAATAAATGCTTTAATTTGAAATATATGCTTAGAGATACGAACTCATGTCAAAAATATTTGCATTTACCCATTATTAATACTGCCATATATCGGCGATTTCGAAACTGAAAACCCGAAAATCACTGCCTTCCTTAATTCCTGAAAAGCGAAAAGCAACTTAGTCATCATTAATCATGTTTAGAAAATAGATTAATCTTTTAATCTTAGGGTTTGTTTAAAGGAAACACGATTTCACATTTTGGAAATTCGAGGATCCTGTCGTCAGGGGATATGTCACAAGTAAACCCCAGATCGTGAAATTGCAATGGGATTAGCGAGGCGCTAATCATTCGTATTAAAAAACTTTAATTAATCATGATTAGTGGACAATTACTTTTTAATTTTTACTTTTCAGAAAATCAAGGACCGGGAGTTCGAAGGAGAAGAGTTTGAAAACACTTTAGCAGAGAGAAAACCAAATCGTGAAGGACTAAGGGAGAGATTATTGTGTTTAGGGATTTGATTAATTACGAATTAAAGAGTTCTTTGTGGTAAACAATGGAAAAAGTAACATTCATTTCTTCCCCCTTTTTACTTTATATTTCTTAATATTTTGAAATGGCTTCGGGATTTCGACATCGGGAAAAAGGGATAGTTGAAGATCACACCTCGAGAGGAACCAAATTTTGAAACCTGAAAAGGAACGGGTGATTCTGACTCCTTTCTATTTTGGACTAAGGGTAGTTCCATGGCTCAGGAAAATATGAAGCTTCATTTTTAAAGGGTGGAAAAATTTAATCTTCGTGTCAACAGAGTACAATCACAATAATGAATCCAATTAACAAGCAGTACATAACATCATATTCTAGCTAAGCCATGTGAATTTTCAACATATCTTTCTAACAAAAAGATAATTCCCATAATATAAAATAAGCATGAAGTATTAATGAACCCACTATCCATGGTAAAGGAAAAAATAAGCAAGATGCATAGAGATGGAGTGTTATAACATCCCCCACCTAAAAGAGGGATACATCCTCATAACTAAGTTATCATCAAATAAGGGTAATTTTTTTCTCATTTTTTATTCAATTTTCCATGCATCATTTTCCTTGAAGTAATGTTGCCAATGAACCTAGACCCAATGATTGACTCTACTTCATAGATGTTTTTGTTTAGTGCCATTAGGTTTTCAATATATAATTCATGTCTTTTAATCACTAAAGATAGACATATTAAGCTTGGATTCCAATCACAATGATGCATCCAATTAACAATAAGTACATAAAATCGTATTCTAACTAATCCAAATAAATATTCAACATATATATATATATATATATATATATATATATATATATATATATATATATATATATAGAGAGAGAGAGAGAGAGAGAGAGAGAGAAGATAATGTCCACAGTCCAAATACAAATTAAGTATTAATGAATCCACTATACATAGATGGGGTTTTACAACACTCCCCACCTTAGAAAGGGCTAGATCCTTGTAATTGAGTTATCATCAAATATGTAAGGGAAAATATTTCTCATTTCTCTTCCTCAAAGTGATAAGTAAACTTTCGTGGATATTCCACTGGAACAGTTCGTCACAACAGATCTGATAAACAACTGAAATAATTATTATTAAGGTTATTTTTCCTTTAGATTTCCAAAATATTTAGTTACTAATTTTTATGCTTATGCATGAAATAGATAAAATGTGGAAAATATAGAACAATAAAATACAATCACACCATCCACAAATAAACACAAGATATGACCCGAGAAACCCAATATGGGATAAAACCCAGCTAGAAGGTGAGGTTGTTCTGCTCTCTTTTCTTTGGCATAGAAATTTTGCAAGTGCAAAGAAAGAGGCACTCTATATGGAGTTTCCTTTGACCTGTGGCCTATATGGATGCTAAAAAATCTCTCCATATATTGTGCTCACAGAATACCACTTCAAATGTTTTTCTCAGCTATGGAACAAGATACAATGCAAAATAATGGAACCCCTTCTCCTCATAGTGGCTTGGTATTTAACATAGCTTGATATTCATCTAGGGGTATGTTTTTTACTTCCTCAACCCTCAATCGTGGTAGGGTTTTGAACCTTCTATAATATTCTTGAAACTCCTCACATGGATATCCCCATATGCATGAGTAATGGGGGTTGACATGGCATCCTTTCATACCATGGTGTTCAACATGATAGGTCAACTTGCAGGAGGCATAAATTTTGCATACAAACTCTTATTGGCAAACAGTTTGCACCGTTCAAAATTTCTTAGAGTATAGAACACCATCAAGGGTGTGCATACAATGTTTAGACACCAGAACACCAAAACAATATGTTTGATGCCTCAAAATGGATCTGAAATGTTTTGGACCCCAATTTTCCAAACTAGGAACTGCCACTAAAATGACTCTGCAAGTTGATTCCTCCATTTTTTTCCACTCTGAAAGAATCAAGATAGATGAAAAATAATATAATTATCCAATCTAGATCATAGAGTAATGTTTCCAATGAACCTTGAATATGGTTGGAATCGTGAACATTTTTCTTAAGTAAGGACATGACAAACACATTATGAATAGTCAAATGCAGTGGTAAGGCCAATTTGTAAGAAATTACACCATTTTGCACCAAAATCTTAAAATTTCCATGGTATCTACACACCAACTTCCTCCATTTACCCAATTGGAAGAAGCTCCTCTTTGGCATAACTCTAAGAAACACTTTCTCTCCACCCTTAAAGCTTCACTCTAATATTTTCCTATTTGCATAAATCTTGTTTCTATCTTTTGCAAACTTCAAACTTTGTCATACATGCTTCATTATACTTTCCATTTATTCTAAGGTGTCACTCCCTTTAGTCAACTATGCTTCCAAATTGTCCCAACTAATCGGTGAATTACATTTCCATCTATATATATCTTTGAATAGACTTGTTTTAAGAAAATGATGGTAACCATTGTTATAGGAAAATTCCACTAGCAAAATATTGTCTTTGAAACTCCTAGGTTAATTCATTACACACATCTCAAGCACATCTTCCAATATTTTACTAACCCTTTATGTCTTGGTGTGTAATTCATAGAACAAGCTTTACCAGAATTTTGAAGTAAAATTGAGTCTTAGTCTAACATAATAACCTTTAGTACACCATGTAATATGATCATTTCTCAAATGAATATTTGGGTTATGTCATATGCTTGATAAGTAGTATTAAATGGAATGAAATGTGTTATGTCGATCAAATGATCAACTACTAATTGGATAGAACAGTTGGTCTTGGAAGTATTTGGTATTCCATAAATGAAACCCATTGTGATTTCTTCCCACCTACAGGATGACATACTTAATGGATTCAATTTACCTACCAAATGTTGGTGTTCCACCTTTATCTACTCACATTCAAGGTTCTTATTCACATGTGATATAGTGTATTCCCTTATTCCTAGCCAGTAATCCATCTACTTCAAAATCAAGTGTGTATTTTAATATCCTAGGTGTCCTAAATATGGGGCATCATATGATTCATGGAATACTAATATCATCAACTTGGTCTAGTTTGGTATATACATTTGGTCCCTCCACAAAAGTATTCAACTTCCACTAGATTATAGTCTTCATATTTTCTTACTTCCTTTTAAATCCAAATCTCCTTTCTTAGCAAGGCTTGACATACTTTCTGATACAACTTTCCATCCTTGGATCACATTCTAATCATTATCCACAAATCACACTAAGCTCGAGAGCTCATGCCTACTTAAGGAATATTCTACTTGATTTTTTTTACTTTTATGCGCATTGATAGTTCATAGTCACATCTACTTATAACCTCTATCTACCACCACTACCTTCCAATCAATGACAACTAAGTTTGCAAATATCTCGATCTTTCATGGTATTAATGTAATTCAAATTTCGTACCAATTAGATAATGTTGGCATGCCTTCATAACATGTACAATTGCTAATATTTCTAACTCATTAGTTGAATAATCCTTCTCATGAACCTTCATATTCCTAGACTCATAGATTAACTGATACCCCCACTACTTGCTTCAATGCATAATAATAAATATTTATCAAATTCAAGTAGCACCAATACTAGTGTTGACAAAATAGGTTGCTTAAGCTCCTAAAATCTTTCCTTGTGCAAATTTTTCCATAGAAACTTGGTTCATTTACCTTGCAACTTTAACAAAGGTCTTTCAATCATGGAGAAACCCTTGAAAAATATTCAATGATACCTTGCTAATCCTAAGAAGCTTATAACTCTAGATGCATTCTTCAGTATTTTTCAACTGGATATGGATTTGATTTTCTTAATATATACCTTCAATCTATCCTCTAATTGGATGAGCCCAATGTATTTAATTATTTTCTTGAAGAACTCACATTTACTTAGATTAGCATATAATTGATGTTCCTGTAGCTTCTATAGAATTATGCAAAGGTGATATTGGTGTTCTTCCTCACTTTGAGAATAGATTAGTATGTCATCAATGAATACCAACACAAATTTGTCTAGATACTTTCAAAATTCATCATTCATTATCCTCATGAAGACTACATGTGCATTCATTAATCCAAAAGGAAAGACTAAAAAATCATAATTCTCATATCTAGTTCTCAAAGTGACCTTATTATGTTGGCTTACTCTATTCGTATATTATGGTACCCCAATCTTAAATCCAACTCTATTATTTTCAAGAGTGAAAACTCTATTAACTAGGTGTATGTAAATAAAAAACTATAAAAAGCATAAAATAAAAAATTATATACATCGTATATTTTTTAATATATGTGGTCTCTCCCAATTAATGTCAGAGACACTTTTTCTTACACCTAAGTGTGGAGTTTGTTCTCATTAAAGGAGCAAGGTATGTTCAAGTCACATGACCCTACTACATGTAGTTGTTTCATGGTAATTATCTATGTGGTAATTGATGACCACACATCCAACGTGTGAGAACTATGCACTACCATGAACATTAATTCTAGTCATCCATACATAAATCAAAGGGTCTTCACTCTGTCAACCTGTGACATAGCACTTACGTTCATAGGATATTAAATAATACCCCTAATTTCACTAGATATTAATAAATACCTTCCAAAATCTTTTTTTTGGAACCCCCCTCCCAATATATATTTCCAATAATAAAACCCTTGTTTTTACTAGATACCCCTTTTATACCCTCAATACCTATAAAACCCCCATACTTTTCACCCCCCCCCACCAATACCTACAATATATTGACCTCATTTTTCATAATTTAAAAACTCCTTTTATGAATGGACGTCATAAGATATTGATCAACAAGGTGAATCCCATGTGTCATAAATCCTGCACCTAACTTCTCATACAACCTATACGTCATTTTTTGGTAGGAATCATGATAAACTTAGAATCCACTATAGAGTGTAGTGATGATATAAAAGAGATCAACTATAAATTTTTGGATGACATGACAAAAACTTACTCTAATAAAATCGGCTAGATGGGCACAACATTCTCCAAAAATGTTAATGACATGAACACAACATTCTCCAAAAAAATAAAAAAAAGTGGAGCACAAAATGAATAAGTTGGTCAAGAAACACAACCAACTCAAGGGTGGTTGAAGCAATGAAAAAAACAATATGGGACTAAGTATCCCAAACTCCCACTCTTCTTTTTTTCCACCACAACATTCATGTAATGTTAGTTCATTTAGTGGGTTTACCAACAAGATAAAAATTAATGTGCCCAAGTTTGAGGGAGAGGATGATAAAGAGGGTACAACATGGGTAAATAAACTCAAATGATATTTTGAGTTATACTAGAGGCATGATGATGAAGAAAAAAATAAATTTACATCTATGTAGCTAAAGAGATCAACATGTGATTGGTTCATATGTTGGAACTCAAAATCCTAGGCATTGGCAGGAGACTGGGATATCTTCAAAATATTTCAAGATACAAATGAGAAGGAATTCATTTCCAAACTTACTCAAATGCACAGGGTCTTCACCTAGTGAACCTCTGACATAGCACCTACGCTCATGGGATATTAAATAATACCCCTAATTTCACTAGATATTGAAAAAACGTATGAAAATGTTTTTGTTGAAGCCCCCTCCCAATACATTTTTCCAATAAAAAATCCCCCTATTTTTACTATATCTCTCCTACTTTTACAAGATTCCCCTTTTTATACCCCCCAATACCTATAAAACCCCCTATACCCCACATCCCCCCAATACCTACAATATATTGACCCTATTTTTCACCATTTTAAAACCCCCTTTATGAATGAATGTGATAAGATATTGGTCAACAAGGTGAAGCCCCCATGCTCGAATACAACAATTTGGTATGGTGTAGGAGTATTTCTATGATCTACATGCACTAGTGACCTCTATGATATACCTATCAAATGACTACCTACTGCAAATCACCATATCAAAGTTGAAAGATAATATAACTAATGAACTCAACCTGCTAGATATCAAAGATACATATCAAGCTCAACAAAATCCAAACTCGTTGAAGAGAAAATCATGTCCTATCAACAACCATCTTGGTCCTAATTCAAAATATCAAGCTCAAAATATACTCCTCCTAACAAAAGAATTATGTTAGGGACCTAACCCCTCACGTAGGTAGAATAATATATTTCGATGTAATAAAGGTCAATATTATAAGGCCTAGAAATAAGGAAGAATAAGTCGAATGTAATAAGACCTAATAGAATATTTCGCTTCTAGAAGGATATTCCTCTAGATGGTTCTTTTGATAGGCATATTTAGTATAAATAGGAGTCGATGGTATGAGAACTTCTCTCTTGGATATTATTGTAATAGATCTCTGCTCTGTTGGAGGTTTCCCCCTCAAAGAGGAAAGTGAACATTGCTCTCAGTAATCAAAGTGCTCTTTCTGGTGTTATTCTGGTATCATTTTGGTATTATTGTGGTGTTTTTATCGTTATATTGTTGTTCATCTGCCATTTCTAGCATTTCATTTCTGTTCTGCATACTTTTTATATCTGGAATATTACAAGTGGTATCAGAACACTTTCCTCGGTAGAAAATTGTGGGTTAATTTTTTTTTCAAGGTAGAGACGTATTCTAGCATCTTTAAGCTATAGAACTATGTTGTTACGTGCATAAACCCACAGTCGAGGATTCATACACGCAGGAAATACAAGTGGTAATTAAGTGCACATCTGTTGGCCACCCTTGTAACCCATGTTGGTATTCCTTCGAGTGGTAGCTCATCAGACAACACCTGTATACAGATTGGCCTAGATTTCCTGAAGCCCTCTTTAGATAAACTGATCGGTCACTAGATTACTATAATTCCATCGAGAACAGCACTTGGGAATATACTCTCTAGTACCTGGGTAGTTGGGTAGTACGACTAAGGTCACGGTCTAGCCTCCTTAGTTGGTGCCCTGAGATATTGGGCTGAGTACTATTGTTGGACCCCGCACGTATATTAGAGATTTATAGCACAGGGAAAACCCTTGTCTGTAAATCCCTTGAATACCTAACCTTTGGGGATGGAAACAAAAAACAAAATAGACAAGATCTATTGTCACGCAACTATGTTCGAGTTGCCAAATCACTACACATTTCTTCCTGATTAAGCATTTGGGCATTTCATCACTGCAGTATTCCATTATTGAGACCTATTCCTTTAGATTTATCTCTTTTCCCTTATCACATTCATACCTATCATTTTTCAACAAATTTTTTGACCCCACCTGCCCCTTTTTGTTTCCCTCATCATCATGGCCCATACTCGTAGCCAAGACTTGGAAGCTCACTTCAATACCTTGCAATCTAATTTCACAGAGACCCAAAAAGAAGTGAGACAGCTCAGTGCCAATATTTCCACCATCAATATAAACATGCATTCCTCCATCTCTTCCTCAATCGAGGAACTCAAAGAAGACCTCAAACAATACATTACTACCCATCTTGAATCTATCACTTCAATGATCTGCACCAATATGCATATCCCTGCAGATCCCCCTTTATCTGAACCACCTTTTCATACTAAAGCTGAAACTTCCTCTCATTCCCATAATTTTCAGCCCCATCACTTTCAGCTTGACCTACGCCTTCCGCGTGTGGATGTGACCAAGTTTGATGGCTCAGATCCCACTGGTTGGGTAACTCAAATGGAACATTATTTCTCTTTGTATGACATTATAGATGATTTGGCCAAACTCCGGTATGGTGTTCTCCATCTAGATCAAGAACGTTGGCAATGGTGGCAATGGAGAAAAATTGCCCTTCAAGGGTACATTGCTTGGACACACTTTGTGGAAGAGCTTTATGAACACTTTGACACTGAAACCAACCATTTAGGCCATTTGACAAAGTTGAAACAATTTGGCACAGTGGAAGACTTTATAGCTTCTTTTGAGCGACTGGTTTTTCGTACAGAGGGCATGTCTGATGCTTTTTTTCGAGAATGTTTTATCAATGGCCTCAAGGATGAGATTTGTGCCCATGTCCTCATGTCTCGGCCTCAGAGTTGGGTGGAGGATACTAAAAGAGATAAGGAATCACAACGAGTTGTCTCTTCTCAAAACCGGAAACCCTCCTTTATTCCTTGCACTAAACTAGTAAATCCCACTCTTCCTTCTACTCCACTAAAGATCCAAAAATTGACCAGGGCCGAAATAGTTGAACGCCAACTCAAAGGGCTTTGTTATAATTGTGATGACAAATATTTTTTGGGACACAAGTGTAAGGAACAAAATATTTTTATGGCCATCTCGGAGGATGTTTCGGAAGAGGATGTTGAAGCTCCTCTTATGTTTGTGTCACCTAAACCCACTGACATAACCCATTCCCTCAAACCCTCCCAAAGTCGAACCGGTCATTTCCCTAAATGCTCTCACTGGATTCTCTGCTCCCCAAACCCTCAAGCTAATTGGATACATCAAGCATAGGAAGGTCATCATTATTGTTGACAGTGGAAGCACCCATAATTTTATTCATCGCCGCATTGCCCAAGAAACTAATTTCTATATTTGTGCAATCAATAATTTCTAAATCATGATTGCCAATGGTGGGTCCATGAAATGTGGAGAGTGTTGTGAAAATGTGTGTCTCTGAATTGATGACTACCACCTGAAATCTCATATGTTTGCTATCGACATGGGTGGTTGTGACATTGTGTTGGGTGTAGACTGGCTAAGGACTTTGGGTCCCATTCTCATGGATTTTAAGGAATTAACCATGCAATTCGACCAGGAGGGCCAACAATATAAGTTCCAAGGCATCACCGTCAGTTCTCCTGAGATCATTAGTTCCCATCGCCTGGAAAATTTGCTCAAAAATGGTCATTCTGGCGTTATTTCCCAACTCCATGCCATACAAGCAACTGAGACACCCTCTAAGTTGAAGAACCTCCAATCCATCCTCTCTAAACATCAAGTGGTTTTTTCCACTCCCCAGGGGCTCCCTCCTTCCTGTGGTGTTCATGATCATTCCATTCCCCTTGTCCCATGAAGGGTTCATCCCAATATTCATCCCTATCGTCACACCTTTTCCCAAAAAAATGAAATTGAGAAAATGGTTCAAGAACTGCTTAACGCAGGTGTTATCCGCCCTAGTACAAGCACCTACTCTTCTCATGTGGTCATGGTCCTTAATAAATAAGGTTCTTGGCACATGTGTCTTGACTTCTGCACCCTCAATGTAACGACCCTTGATTATTAAGTATAATTAATTTAATAATATAATCCTAAAAGATTAGCTAAACTACATTTATGTCTTAAAATAACATTTCTAATTGATTATTATTAATGAGTTAGTCATGATGGTTAATGGTTCATTTAAATATTAATTAATTCATTAATTAATTAAGTATGAAATAAAAGGTGGAGAATAAAATATAACATTAAACTAAGTTGTGTATACAAGAAGGGATCGCATAACAATCTCAAGAAGATATAAGATATTTAAATGAATGGATAAGATAATTAATAATGGGATAAGGTATTAGGTAGGGGAGTAAATGAAGGGAAGGCGGTGAAGGAGGAATAAGGGGGGGGGGAGAGTTGGGAAGAGGAATCATTCTAGGGGAAGTTGGCCATGAGTTTGGAGAGCTCTGAGTATTGCAAAGAGCCGAGAGGGGCTGTGAGATTGGTGTGCTCAGATTGAGGCACGAGATTTGCTGGTTGTGACATATTGATCAGGCAGGCACCGAGTTGCTAGAGGTTTTGGGCTCGGAGGGCCAGGATATCCGTAGATATACTAGAGCTAGGTCGTTTTCCTAGTTGGCAGGGTGGACAATAGTTTTGGGAAATTATTTTTCTGTGTTTGCAACAGGGCTGGACTGTGTAGCAGGTAGCAGGAGAGCAGCAGCAAGGCAGCTGGCAACGGAAATTAACATCAGAGTTAAGGTATTTAATTCAAGTTTATGCATTGTTTTAATTATATTTATTACTCATTGATAAATTTTACTTGCGTAAGTGTAGAGAAAATTTGAAATAATTCTTCCTTTATAAACCTGGTAGAAATTGTTGTACATTTGGTAGGATTTGGTAGAATTTTTAGATGTTAATTTAAAACCAGTCATTACATTTGGTATCAGAGCCCTGGTTCAAATCTGGAACCAAGGGCCTACCTACCCAACCATAAATTTAAATAAGCACTCCTACATTCATTGTCAGTCCAATAGTTGCTCCTAAACCAACTGCTCTCTCTCGAGCTGTGTGATCCAAAATTTTCAGATTGTATAGAATGCTCTCAAACCTGCAAGGTAAACAAAATTGTGTTTAGGAATGCTGCAAAGAACAATAAGGACGTTAGCTAGGTATAATTTGAACAGAAAACTGCAAATTTTTGCCAGAAACTCTAATTTTAGCACGAGCTAACCAAATTTATAGCGGATTCAAGTGAAATCGAACCACAAATAAAAAGCAGGCTACAAATGTTTGCCCGACACTCTAATTTTAACACGAGCTAGCCAAATTCATGGCGGGTTTAAGTGGAATCGAACATCAAATGGAAATCAGACTACAAATTTTTGCTAGAGACTCTAATTTTTGCACGAGCTAACCAAATCCACGGTGGACTTGAATGGAATCGAACAACAAATGGAAAGAAAAAGCTCTTGATAAACAGCAACTACAAAAGTCGTTCAATATTTTTTAATGTGTGTGTTAATTATTCAATACCGAAGTCTTAACAAGAACCGTCAGCAATTGGACAGAACTGCAAATGGTAAAAAAATATATATATATATATATAATAAAAGTATAGTGGCCTAGGGCCAACACCCAAGCCAGCACCGTTCAATACACCAACAGCAAACACACAAAGCAGCGTGAGTGAAAACACCAAACTCCAAATGCCCAAGCCTCGGGCTCAGAACCAAGAATCAGCACCTGTTCACGCACCTACAGCCAAGACACAAGCGCGCAAACTAACAGCAAACACACAAGTCAGCACAGCGCCAACACCAAACCCTAAAAACCCAAAGCCTATTTTCGTCAGCAAACAGAACAACGGAATAATAGCAATTACAGACCTAGAACGCATATCCAGCATGAATGAATCTTCATTGAAGTCCATATCTTCATCGCCACTGTCTTCAAAATCGACCTCATCAATATCTTCATTGTCATCGCTCACGAGCTTGCGAGCCTCGGCGTAGTTTCTGCAGTTACTTGCCGGGCTTCCGGATTGTAAAAGACCGAGGACGGATTTCGTTTGCAGGCCGCCCGGAGGAGGGATCTGATCCAACATGGAAATGCTCTGCCACGGCTCCGTCGATGTGTGGAAGAGGCGAGACTGTGAGGAAGAGAGAAGTGGGGCCTTCGGGATGGATAGATATGGCCTTGAGAGGCGTCTCAGAAGCGGAAGAAGGGCAGATTTGGCAACCATTTTCGCAAACAAACTGCGACAGAGATGAGCGACAGAGGGTATCACAACCTACGCAATGCATTCACCATGGCGGCCATGCTCCCTCACGCCTCCCTGCACAGGTAACCACAGAGGATGAAGGAGAAAGTGGAGAGTTTGGGGTTTAAAGAAGTAGGCCGATATTTTATTCCCATAAAATAAGAGTGAAGGACACGTGGGCTACATGCGAGCCCACGCTGCAGACTTAGCCGCGTGGCCAATTCAAAATTTGATTAGCATTATATTCCGCCATTACGTTAAATATTATTCTTTAGTTTTGTCCACCCACGTTGTTTAATGCAGTCGAAATATTTATATTTTCATATTATATCCGTACAACTTGCATATTAATTACGCTACAGGACTTCAAAATTCAAAAAAAAAAAACTGCAAATCTGTATTTACAGTGCGAAAACCATGGTCCGAATCTCGAAGTATTGGTTACAGAGTCAATTATTCAAACCCAGGGAAATGGTGAATCGGTGGTATATATGAGAAAATGTGCAGTGTACTATGTGTAGAGGAGATATTTACGATATAGGTTTAGTAGTTAAGATTATGTGTTATTTAAGGTTCCAAGTTTGAATTTAAAGAGGTTATGATATCTAAATTCAATAAACTAAACAGTGAAATCCAGTACTATAAAGGAGACTTCACATCAATTTGACGTATGATTCTTAAAAATAAATGAAGTTTGGC
>JASDQU010735652.1:316624-343897 GCA_032191745.1 Picea mariana
GTAGGTTGTATCCCTTCATTTGCTGGATAATAATAAAGGAAGGACCTGGCAATTTCTCTGGTGGACGTAGCCCACACTGGGTGAACCACGTAAATATGTGTCTCTCTTGTATTGTGTGTCTTCTGTGTTTTGTTTCTGCATTTGTTTTATTTTATTGCTTCGCGGTCCTGTTTTCTAACAAGTTAGTCATGATGGTTAATGGTTCATTTAAATATTAATTAATTAATTAATTAATTAAGTATTAAATAAAAGGTGGAGAATAAAATATAACATTAAACTAAGTTGTGTATACAAGAAGGGATCACATAAGAATCCCGAGAAGATATAAGATATTTAAATGAATGGATAAGATAATTAATAATGGGATAAGGTATTAGGTAGGGGAGTAAATGAAGGGAAGGTGGTGAAGGAGGAATAAGGGGGGGGGAAAGAGTTGGGAGAAGGAATCATTCTAGGGGAAGTTGGCCATGAGTTTGGAGAGCTCAGAGTATTGCAAAGAGCCAAGAGGGGCTGTGAGATTGGTGTGCTCGGATTGAGGCACGGGATTTGTTGGTTGTGACATATTGATCAGACAGGCACCGAGTTGCTAGAGGTTTTGGGCTCGGAGGGCCAGGATATCTGTAGATATCCTAGAGCTAGGTCGTTTTCCTAGTTGGCAGGGTGGACAATAGTTTTGGGCAATTATTTTTCTGTGTTTGCAACAGGACTGGACTGTGTAGCAGGTAGCAAGAGAGCAGCAGCAAGGCAGCTGGCAACGGAAATTAGCATCAGAGTTAAGGTATTTAATTTGAGTTTATGCATTGTTTTAATTAGATTTATTACTCATTGATAAATTTTACTTGCATAAGTGTAGAGAAAATTTGAAATAATTCTTCCTTTATAAACCTGGTAGAAATTGCTGTACATTTGGTAGGATTTGGTAGAATTTTTAGATGTTAATTTAAAACCAGTCATTACACTCAACAAACTCACCATTAAAGACAAATTTCCCATTCCTGTCATTGATGACCTCTTGGATGAATTGAGTAGAGCCCAACTCTTTACTAAACTTGATCTTCGTTCTGGCTACCACCAGATCCGTATGAAAGAGGCAGACATTCCTAAGACTTTATTTAGAACTCATGAGGGCCAGTATGAGTTTTTGGTCATGCCCTTTGGCTTTTGTAATGCTCCATCCACTTTCCAAAGCCTCATGAATCATGTCTTACATCCTTTTCTCCGTCATTTTGTCTTAGTTTTCTTTGATGATATCCTCATCTATACAAAAACCTGGAAAGAGTTATGCATCTACTCTCTCAGTACCAAATTTTCCTAAAATAATCTAAATGTGCTTTTGACACCTCAGAAGTCGATTACTTGGGTCATCTTGTTGGCAAGGCTGGTGTCAGGGTGGATCCTAAAATATTGAAGCTATGCAAGACTAGCCTCACCCAAAGACTCTCAAAATATTGTGTGGATTTATGGGCTTAATAGGTTATTATCGCAAGTTTGTTAAGAATTATGGAAATATTGTGGCACCTCTCACTGCACTCCTTAAAAATAATTCTTTCACTTGTACTCCAACAGTTGCTCAGGATTTTCAAACCTTGAAGATGGCCATGTGCACCACTCCAGTCCTGGCCCTTCCTAATTTCACAAAGACCTTTGTCCTGGAATGTGATGCTTCAGGGAAAGGAATTGGCACTGTCCTTATGCAAGAGGGTCAGCGTTTGGCCTTTAGCAGCAAACAATTGTCTAAAAAAAATTTGGGCAAATCAATCTATGAAAAGGAAATGTAGGCTAGTTTTCATGTCGTTGATCTTTGGTGCCCTTATCTATTGGGGCAACGCTTCCAAATTAAGACAAATCATCAAAGCCTCAAGTATTTTCTGGAACAACACATTTCTTCCCTAGAGCAACAAAAATGGGTGACTAAGCTCTTTGGATATGATTATGAGATAATTTACAAGAAAGGAAAAGACAATGTGGTTGCGGATGCACTTTCTCGAAAATATGAAGATGAAGGGTCCTTTTTTTCTCTCTCCTTCATTGTACCAGATTAGCTCCAAGTCATTCATCAGGAACGGCTACACGATCCCAAAATTTCACATCTGATACAACAATTGCAATCCAATTCTCCAGTTTCCCCAGGGTACTCTTGGCTCTATGATGAGATTCGATACAAAGGTCGTTTGTATAAGTAAACAGTCAAAACTTAAATCCACGGTACTTTCTGAGCTTCATGCTACACCCACAGTTGGGCACTCTAGGTTTACCAAAACCTATGACAAGGTCAAACGTTCTTTTTTCTGGGATGGTATGAAATAGGACATTCATGATTTTGTGGTTGAATGTGATGTGTGTCAATGCATCAAGGGAGAAACAGTGAAATCTCTTGGCACACTACAACCGCTTTCGATTCCACCTGCTATTTGGTGGGATATCTCTATGGATTTTATTGTGGGCTTACCTAAATCGGGCAATAAATCAGTCATCATGGTGGTAGTTGATCATCTTTCCAAGTATGTTCATTGTTGTCCTCTTCAACACCCATTTACAACATCCACTATGGCTCAAATTTTCATGGATCAGTTGTTCAAGCTTCATGGCATGCTGCATTCTATTGTTTCTGATCACGACCCAACTTTCACCAACAATTTTTGGCAAGAATTGTTCAAGCTACAAGGAACCCAATTGCATATTAGCACAACTTATCATCCCTAGAATGATGGTGAAACTAAAGTTGTCAATAAGTGTTTGGAAACATATTTGAGGTGTTTTTCCTCAGAAAAGAAAAATCAGTGGGCTCAATGGTTACCACTAGCTGAATGGTGTTACAACACTTCATACCATACAACTACCTGCATGAATCCTTTTGAAGCGGTATATGGACAAAATCCACCTTTAGTTCTCTCATATTTTCCAGGTGTCTCGAAGTTCTAGGCGGTTTACCAAATGCTTACAGTTCAAGAGGCTATTCTCTATACCCTCAAAGAGAATTTGGTCATGGAATAGAATCACATGAAGAAACAAGAATATCAAGGTCTCTCTTAACATCAATTTGCATAAGGGGATCGGGTGTTTCTTCGACTACAACCTTACAAGCAAAATTCTCTCAAGGTTGACCATTGTCAGAAACTGGCGCCCAAATTTTATGGTCCTTATACCATTCTCAAGTGTGTGGGATAGGTGGCCTATCAGTTAGCGTTTCCCAGTCATTCTAATATACATCCTATTTTTCATGTTTCCTGCTTAAATAAGGTGATTGGAACTAAATGCCAAACTCAAACCAACCTTCCTGAGTTGGACGAAGAAGGCTCCATTTGGCTACAGCCACAAGCATTTTTGGACCATCATGAGCATCGGCTACATCAGCAAACCATCAACAAAGTGTTAGTACAATGGAAAGATACAACCCCAGTAGATGCCACTTGGGAACCAGCTACAATTCTGCAACAATTTCCACATCTCAAGCCTTGAGGACAAGGTTGTTTTTAAGGGGGAGGACATGTTAGGGACCTAACCCTTACATAGGTAGAATAATATATTCTGATGTAATAAAGGTCAATATTATAATTCCTAGAAATAAGGAAGAATAATTCAAATGTAAGAAGACCTAATAGAAGCTTCCGCCTCCAGAAGGATCTTCATCTAGATGGTTCTTTTGATAGACATATTTAGTATAAATAGGAGTTGAGGGTATGAGAACTTTTGTCCAGGATTTTATTTTAATAGAGCTCGGCTATGCTTGAGGTTGCCCCCTCGAAGAGGCAATTGAACATTTCTCTCAGTAATCAAAGTTCTCTTTCTGGTGTTATTCTGGTATCATTTTGGTATTATTGTGGTGTTGTTCTGGTTATATTGTTGTTCATCTTCCATTTATAGCATTTCATTTATTTTCTGCATACTTTTTATATCTAGAATATTACATATTCTTCCATTACATGAAAGGAAGGACAAGAATTAATGTTTTAAGTGTAACACACCCAATTGGAGTCCATGCTATAACTACAAGGAAATTTTTTTTACCTATGTGAAATAAATAGTAGTGAAAGTGATAAACAAGAGGAAGTTGGGGATACATCTGTAAGTTTTAAACATTTTACAATAATGCAATGCACACATAGATTCTTAAAAATGGAAAAGAACACAATTACAACCATACATATACATAGAGATTTAACCTGGAAACCCATACCACGAAAACCAACAACATGTTTAGAGACACACCTCTAATTTTTGTTCATCATCCAACTTCATTGTTTATAATAAAACTGATAGGGTCTTGTAGATTCCAAAAAAACCCTAATCCATTGACCCTAATTATATTACAATGTTAATTCCTTAACCGGAATTAGAAAACCATGGGTTGAAATACCATGCGCTACTAAACCGCCAAAGGAAAAAAACCACCACAAAACTTGGCGAATAAATGCCCCCAAAAAAATTTGGGAGCTTTGTCCCCAAAACCCCTAATAGGGGGGGAAATCATGCAAAGAATATAACACATACACAACATTATCCCACTTGTTGTTTTCTTTGCATACATGGGTCACAAGATTTCATGATCAACAATCTAGGGAAGAAATGTCCATTGATTCTCTACACCATGAGAACTTCTCAGTGTTCACAGATTTTGTTAATGAATCTGCAACATTCTCCAAAGTTTCCACCTTTTCTAGTAGAACCTTCTTCTCTTCAACCATATCTCTGAAAAAATGATACTAAACATCAATATACTTTGTCTTAGAATTATAAGATGGGTTCCTCACCAATAATATTTCACTATGATTGTCACAATATATCCTTATAGCTTGTTGTACCAACCCAATACCTAAACACAATATTTGTAACCATAATTCTTCCTTGCTTACATGATTGGATTCCATGTATTCAGATTCTATAGTTTAAAGTGCCACTACAAACTGTATTTTTCTCATCAAAGAAATTTCTCCTCTAAATAGGTTAAACACATACCCACTTGTATATCTTTTGTGATCCAAATCTCGAGCCGAGTTTGCATCAACAAAGCCATGTATGTCCAACATTTTGTCCAATCCTAGTCTTCCTTGGTAGCACAATACATAAGTAGTAGTGCCACACAAATACCTGAAAACCCTCTATATTGTTTCCCAGTGCACCTTTCCAGGTTTTGACATATACCTTCTCAAAAGTCCCACTACATGCACAATGCTCGGTCTAGTACAGACCATTTCATATATCAAATTTCCAACCACACTAGCACACAGAACACAAGACATCTCATATTTCTCTTTGAGTGTCTTCAAACACTAATATGTGGATAAATTTACACCTATAGGAATAGGGACCTTGACAGGTTTACATTCCTGCATATTAAATCTCTGCAATATTGACTCAACATATTTTCTCGGGTTCAACCAGAGTTTCCAGTTTTCCAGATTTCATTTAATTTCCATGCCCAAAATAAAATTTGCAGCACCAAGATCTTTCATGTCAAATTTAGAGGAAAGCTAAGTTTTCACATCCTAAATAATTTCCTTTTTGTTTCCTATCAGTAACATATCATCCACATACAAGAAAAAATAAATAAGACGATGACCTACTAGATTGAAATACACATAGTGATCAGATTTTCACCTTGTGATTCCAAGTCCTAATTATATATAAATATCAAACTTTGGATACCACATCCTTGGTGGTTGCTTTAACCCATAAAGGGACTTTTTCAACCTGCATACCATCTCTTTCTTTCCCTTCACTGCAAATCCTTTTGCTACTTCATGTAGATTTTTTATTCTAGATCCCCATGTAGGAATGTTGTCTTCTCATCCATCTGTTCTACTTCAAAATCAAAAGTAGCATCAAGAGATAAAAGAAATCTAATAGAAGTTAACTTGGAAATAAGAGAAAAAATTTCACCAAAGTTAGTTCCCTCTACCTAGTAGTAACCTTTTGCTACTAATCAAGATTTTTGTTTCTCCACTTTGCCTTCTACATTCAAATTCTTCTTAAACACATATTTTCTACAAATGGGATTTCTTCCAGTTAGAAACTCTACTAGATCCCAAGCCTCATTCTTGTCCAAGGATTCCATTTCTTCAGCCATAGTATTTTTCCCGGGTTTTCCATCCTCTAAATCCACTTCCTCCCTAACAGTTCTAGGATCATCATCAGTAATAAACAAATCAAAATTTGAACAGAAATCAAATGGAGTATACCTTTCTGATCGCCTTCTTTCCTAAATCGATATCCCTAATACTGAAGTATGAGGCTCTTCTTGTTATTATTCACGTTCTTATGTAGAGTATGATTCATTATCCTTCAATTCAAACTCTATTCTATGGTTCTTCCTCCCTTGGTAGGAATTCATGTCGAAAACATTTTTGATTTCTCTAAATACCACATCTCGGTTATACACTACCTTCTTATTTTTTGGGTTCCAAATATTATAACCTTTCAGACCATATTTATAGCCAATAAAGTTAAATTTTCCATCATTTTTATCCATCTTACTTATATGTTCCTTTGGAATGTGTACATAACCATCACAACCAAAAAACCTGAGATGTGTCAGAGAGGGTTTCTTATCAATCCATACCTCATGTGGAGTCATGTCATCCAACATTGATGAGGGTGATCAATTTACTAGGTAACATGCAGTGTCCACTGCCTCTTCCAAGAATTCTTGTCCCAACCCAACACCACGAAGCATGCTCCTTTCTCTTTCCATCAGCATCCTTTCCATCCTTTATGCAACTACATTTTTTTGAGGTGTGTATGGAGTAGTCTTTTGCCTTTCTATACCACATTTCTTACAGAATTCTTTGAATTCATTCCTATAGAATTCTCCACTATTATCTGTCCTTAACACCTTAATTTTCTTCATTATCTATTTTTCCACAAGATCCTTCAACTCTTTAAATTTGTTAAAGACTTCATATTTCTTCTTGAGAAAATAAATCCATGTATTCCTTGGGAATTCATATATAAATAAGACATAGTACATAGATTTACCTAGTGATTGAATCATCACAGATCCAAACACATCACTATGCACCAACTGTAAAATTATCCCTTCCCTCATAGCACCAGAGGAGAATCTTACCCGATTATGTTTCCCATACAAGAAATTTTCACAGAAATCAAGATCCAAAGAGAAATTTGATATACCTTCAACCATACCTTTACCATGTAGTAATAAAATCCTCTTCTCTCCGATATGCCCCAATCTTTGATGCCACAACATATCCTTTTCTCCAGAGACTATAGAATTTTTTCCTTCTTCAACTCCAATCTCAGGAACAATAGAACTATTGCACCCATCACTAATAGTGCTTCCTCGAATCTTATACAGAATTCCAATCCAAAATCCCCTCAGCAACACCAATTCTCCTAGAACCATTCTAGAGGTTTCCTACTCACACATTATTTTTACCCATGCATCGCTCATTTTGCTTACAAAAAAAAAAATTAAAAATAAAATAAAAAATAAATAAATAAAATTATAATAATTTCCAACCTTGGGATGTGCAAAACACCAGGGATTTTCTAATCCTTCCATCCATGAGCTTAAACTTGACTTTTCATCTTCCTATTTTGGATGTCCTAGGAAAACATCACCTCCATCATACCTTTCATACTTGCAAAACCACCACCTATGAGGATTCATATGACAAGATGCACCTGAGTCGACTAGCCATGCCTCATTATCTACATGTGTGCTTGAATAAGATAAGTACAAATACCCTCCTTCATTTGTGGGGTTTTTTTGTTATGTAGAAGGAGCAACATCAAATCCCTTCTCTCTCTCAACACTTTTGGATCTACAATGTTTCTTGTAATCCCTTCTTTTCCACATCTCCAACATACCTTTATGAATTTTCTTGAAGATTTAGATCTACTTGTAGATTTAGATATCCCACTTGAGGACTTATTTTTATTTCTTTCCTGGGAACGTCCTCTTAAAAATAAGGCATCTTTGTTATGGCTTTCCACGTATTTTTGCCTCATCTCCTCCCATAGAAAGGATGATACCACATCATCAAAACTTAAAGTGGTTTCATTACTGCCTATGGCTAAAACTAGACCATCCCACGAGTCTGGTAAAGAGCACAATAAACTAATACACTTATATACATAAGAGATATTGATATCAACAAACAATAACTAACTTACCACAATATTGAAGGAATTTATATTTCCTTTCACTAAGTCTCTATATTTCATCATGAGGTTGTACAACTTCTTCTGGAGGAATAATTTGTTTATCGGGGACTTATATTGATACAAATCCCCTAAATTATTCCATAATTCCTTGGCTATAACTTCCCCTAACACATTCAATAATATTGAATTTGAGAAACACAATCCAACTATGCTCTTTTCCTTTTGATCCAACTTTGTCTGGTATTTTGTTAACATTCATGTAGGTGCGGTACCTAGATCCACAACGACCCATTGATATTTGTCTACAAATAACTCTTCCATCTTGATCTTTCACAACTCAAAACTTTTCCCACTAAATTTTTCAATCTCTATTTTTGAACTTCTCACCATATATTTTCACCACAGAGCTCCCATTGTAACAAGGTATCACAAACTCAATCCAAACCCTAAGCCACAAAGGTGTCCCCCTGAAGCCAATAACTACGCTAGTACCAAATGTAAGTTTTAAACCTTTTAGAGTAATGCAATGCGCACACAAATTCTTAAAAATGGAAAATAACATGATTGCAATCACACATTTAAATAGAGATTTACCCTAGAAACCCAAACTGGGAAAACCAACAACCTTTATAGGGTCGCACCTCTAATTCTTATTCATCGTCCAACTTCATTGTTTATAATACAATTGATCTGGATTATTTTCGGCACGAAATGAGAGCGGAGATATAATAAAGAAATGTACAGAGATATCTCAGATATACAATAATATAACATAAATGTATCAGAGATGCAACCATAAACACAGATATACAATAATACACAATTTTCTATTAATGAGCGAAAATGTACAAAGACTGTAAAAATACAGAGTGAAAGACTCGTTAGAATGGTGGCAACTTATCTATGAGAAGAGATGTGTCTGCTACTTGCATTTCCAAGAAGATGATTTTACAATGAGGCTCCAAAGGCCTTTTTATCATAAATAAAATTCAAAACCCTAACCCCGGAAGATGAAAAGCCAACAGCTTTGTGGACCCCGTTTTGGGAAGTTTGGTGTATCAACTTCCCAGGGGTGTAACTTTGGCATACGATCTTTGTTTGTGGTGAACAATAGCTCATTGGAAAGGTATCATCAATGAGATTCATTTTGGTTGCCCAATAATATCCTTTGGCAATCATTAAGGAGCTTGATCCCGAAAAACCTTCATTAAGGCCTTCAAAATGGCCTCGGAAGTTTAGGAACCGAAAAACTGCTAAAAATAGTAAGTTGCTAGAAAATTGATTTGAGCCAATTGGAATAGGTGGGTGGCCACCGATATCCACCTGGATCAATCCTCCCTCCTTAGGAAGCAATGGTCTCCATTGCATTGAGTTTCCGGGGGAGAGGGGAAAATGATTATTGAATCTGAAGCTTGGTGAGTTGCTTACCTTGTTGTAGATGTTTCACTGCTTGGTTTTTGGAAGGCTGTCATGAACCTATTGCTGGCGAGGTTAAATCTATTCAACCAGTCGGCCTACATGAGATGACTGTGTGCAGAAGGAATCTTTGCACTTTATTGCAATCTTTCTGACCTATTTCTATTGGATAGAAGGTTCTTGGGCCGAGGTTGTAGTGGTTGCAGTATCCTTCCATTCGCCTTTTGAATAGATTGTGAAGAAGCTAAATTTTGTAGTATGAGATACTACCTTGCGGAATTTTTTAGGTGGAATAGTATTTGGAACTACCTCTGGTATCCTATAGAGACGAATCCCTAGAGTAACAATGACACTATAGGGTCAAGACTCATATATAGCATGGCGCTTTCACATATATGGTTGGCCCAAGAGAACATCACAAACATACAGCGAGGAAACATTACATAATACCTCATCCTTGAAGAGTTGGATGTCATATGAAAATCGACACTGTTGGCTGACACGGACATCTCGTCCCTAGCGAAGCCAACCAATGTTGTATGGTTGTGGGTGTGGTGTTGTCGACAATCCCAACTTTTTGACAACCTCTGCTGAGATGAGGTTCTTCTAGCTTCCGCTATCAACAATAAGATGCATCGAGGACCCCTTCACCACATCTGTGAATTAAAAAGGTGCTCCCCCTCTTCAGGATCTCTTGGTTCTTCTGGTTGAATTGTTGAAGTCGTGACAATAGCAGTGGGGTCTGCGTCGATGATATCTCTTCTATCAGTATTTTCTGAATCAGGGTTTGGCTCCTCGTCTTTGATCTCGGTCACCAATGAATGTTTTGAGCGACATTCATCGGTGTTGTGCCAGGGTATTTTGTGGAAATCGCACCATTTTCTAGTGTCCTTCTTTGTCTTTACGTGACCCTTATTTTCATGTGGCTTGGACTGGTTTTCGGGATACTGTTTGTTAGGGTCATCTTTATCATACTTTTTTTGTTGTGGATTTGCATACCCAAACTCCCATTTTTTTTGTGTGCTTAAAATTCTACTCGATTTTAATAGCATATCGATAAGCATCACTGAGTGATGAGATGTCCAAAAAATCCATTTCAATTTGGATGAATCTGTGTAGAGCCCCACGGTATTTCAGAACCAAATTTCATTTGGAGTCTTTGATACCTAGCTTAGTGCGCAAGTTATGGAAGGTATTGGTGAACTCTGGAACTGCTTGGCCCCTCTCTTGTTGCAGTGTGGTCCATCTCATGTACTGGTCCTCATAGTTTTCAACAGGGTAATATTGTTCCTTTACCGCATCCACAAAAAAATACCAAGTGGGTTTGGCCCCATATATTCTAGAGTCCTCTATGGAACTTTGCTCCCAGTAAGTTTCCCATGAATGTTTGACATGGGGGAGAGCCTTAAGGAGTGTCAAGGTGATATTTTCCCTGTCGAAGAAATTATGAATAGAGAAATAACCTTCTAGCAGATTTAACTATTTTTCTAGGGCATCCACATATATTTGTCCTTCAAATATGAGAATATCATAATTAAATTGTACCTTGAAAGGTGAGGTGCCTCCAAAGTGGTCACTTGATAAAGACGTGCATGTTTTTATCGACGGGCGTTGAAGGATGTGGGCACAATTCTCCATCATTTTGTCCCTCTGTCGCGTGAGAGCTTTCTCAAGCAATAGATTAATATAATCCATGGAGGGTTTCTTGGGCGTGCGAGATCGATTGTCCTCAAGAGAGACAAGCTCGAGACCCAACTTTCTATACTCGGACCTCGTCGGGGACATGCACTGAAAAACGATCAAGAGCAGCCTGCTCTGATACTACTGATCTAGATTATTTTCGGCACGAAATGAGAGCGGAGATATAATAAATAAATGTACAGAGATATCTCAGATATCCAATAATATAACATAAATGTATCAGAGATGCAACCATAAACACAAAGATACAGTATTATACAATTTTCTATTAATGATCGAAAATGTACGAAGAGTGTAAAAATGCAGAGTGAAAGACTCGCTAGAATGGTGGCAGCTTATCTTTTAGAAGAGATGTGTCTGCTACTTGCATTTGCAAGAATATTATTTTAAAATGAGGCTCCAAAGGAATTTTTATCATAAATAAAATTCAAAACCCTAACCATGGAAGATGAAAAGCCAACAGTTTTGTGGACCCCGTTTTGGGTAGTTTGGTGTATCAACTTCTCGGGGGCGTAATTTTGGCATATGATCTCCATTTGGGGCGCACGGTAGCTCTTTGGAAAGGTATCATTGACGAGATTCATTTTTGGGGCCCAATAAGAGCCTTTAACTATCATTGAGGAGATCAATCCCTACAAAACTTCATTTAGGCCCTCAAAATGGCCTCAGAAGTTTAGGAACTGAAAAAATGCTAAAAGTAGTAAGTTTCCAGAAAACTGCTTTGAGTCAGTTGGAATAGGGGGGTGGCCATCGATATCCACCTGGATCAACAATATATAGGATCCCACGACATCCAAAAACCCCTAATACATTAATATTTATTAGGTTACAACCTTAATTCCTTAACCAGAATTAGAAAACCATGGGCTGAAATATCATGCGCGACTAAACCACCAAAGGAGAAAAATTTCCCCCACGAAAGGAGAAAAAATGCCCAAACATTTGACATATAAACCCCTAATAAGCAGGGGGGAATCATGCAAATACTATAACACATACCCAACAACATGTACATCTAACATAGAAAATGACAATGAGAAATCTAAAAATCCCAAAGAATATAGCAATCAAAATACCATCCCAACACTCTTTGTTACCACAATGATGACTATTTATCAACCCCAAACTCTTAAATATTTTGGCTACATTAAGAAAACAAAAACAAAAATGCTTATAAATAGTGGCAGCTCACATAATTTTATAAATACAAGAGTATAAAATTAATTAAATATGTTCATCTACCTTACCCCTGACTTTCAAGTCACAATACTAGGGGAAAAAAACTACTTCTTGTGATGGGAAATTCCATAATGTAGAATCAACTATCAATGTCTATCAATTAAGGCCTCCAATGTATGGCATGGTAATAGATGGAGCAGAAATTTTCTTAAGAGCCCAATGGTTGGCCATTGTTGTTATAGTAGAGTTAAAGCTACATAAAAAATTCCTAATATTTTATGAAAATGGAAAAAAACTGCAAATTTCATGGAATCAACATCCCACCCACCCAAATAGTCTCATCCAACAAAATGAAGAAAATAATTTAGAAAGGATTGCAAGCCTATGTTACACTTTGTCATTCAATGGAGGGAGAACCCAATGAAAAAAACAATTTGAAAGGACTAGATAATATACTTGTGAAATATAATACCATTTTTTACGACTTACCTTGAGGCCTTCCTCTGGAACAATGGAGAGATCATATCATATAGCTAATCCTTAGATAAGCTCTAAAAGGAAGTATTATATGCATTCACATAGACACAAAACAAAAATTGAGTTCTTGGTTCAATAATATTAGATTGTGGTGTAAAAACCCAAAGTAAGATTTCATATTCAGTGTTGGTCATACTTGTAAGGAAAAAGAATGGATCCTATAGACTCTATATTGACCATCACACATTAAATTAGATTTCCATTAAATATAAGTTCCCTATTATGTTCGTGGATGAACTTCATGGTGCTAATTATTTCTCAAAATTGATATAAAATCGGTCTATTATCAAATAAGAATACAATAAGAGGACATTCCAAAAACTACTTTCTATACCCATGAAGACTTCTATGAATTTTTGGTCATTCCTTTTGGACTATGCAACACCCTAGCTACCTTATAGACAATGATGAATGACTTATTCAAACCAAACTTGTGGAATTTTGTACTTGTGTTCTTTGATGATATAATATTTTACAACAAAAATTGGAGCTTGCACCTCAAGCACATAGAGGCAATGATGAAACTATTAGAAGAAAATAAGTTCTATGCAAAAAAATCAAAATACAGTTTTGGAAGGAAATAAATAGAATTTATGGACCATATTGTATTATCAGAAGGAGTCAAAGTAAACCCAAAGAGGATTGCAATGATTACTTATTGTTCTACTCCAAAACTATCACATCATTATAAGGATTGCTAGTTCTTACACTTTATTACAGAAGACATAAAAAAAATCTATGTAGAGATTGTTGCTTCACTAACAACATTGTTGAAGAAAGACGCCTTTAGATGGAATGATGCAGTAGACCTTGCTTTAAGAGGATGAATACTTTAATGAATTACACTCTTGTTTTGGCTACCCAATACCTCCCATAACCATTTGTTTTCAACTGTGATGCTTAAAGGGTAGGAATAGGAGTTGTACTTATGTAGGAAAAACACCCCATTTATTTTGAAAGTTGAAGATTAAACCCAAGAGAACAAGAAAAATCTACATATCAAGAGGAAATGTTGGAAATAATTCATGCCTTGGTAAAGTGGAAATAATACCTAATGGGAGACAAAGTTTTGTTCAAAATGAACCACAATAGATTGAAATATTTCCTAAACTGGAAGATATTATCATTAAAAAAAACAAAAGTGGGTCAAAAAATCCAATTTTTTTTACTTTGAGATTCTCTATAAGGGAAAGGAAAATCAAGTTGTCGATAGATTATCAAGGAAAGAAGAAGGAGGTGCTACATTATGCTCAATTTTAGTATTCATCATTGAATGAATCTCAAATGTTCAAGATGAGTACATGAAAAGTACAAAAATCGAGAAGTTAATCAAAGAAGTTGAAATAAATAATACATCAAGCTCAAGATTTACATGGGAAAATGTTATACTCTGGTACAAGGGAATAATTTATTTACCCAACCTATTGAAACACAGGTTGATCCTTCTCACGTGGACCTTTTAATCAAGATTTGATAATCGCTAATTTATGTTGATGGCCCATGTTTTCTCTCTTTTAATTCATATGGAATCCATCTTCATTTGAAATTAGATTATACAACTGCTACAAAGGCACATTCCCAACTACAATGGAAGTGTTCTATAGATTGAAACTTTTCTTCCATATGTTGCCTTGCACTAATGTTACCTACTCCCAAGAGAAATGGTGGTGACTAGAATTAATTAGTATCCCCTATCAAAATCATTAGGTTCCATCCATCACAATTTTCAAATTGCATGTTCAAACTCTCTTAGGGGTGTATATCAGGGAATAGAGTGCACTATTAAGGCACTCCTTGTGACATGCTCGTTCAAACTTGGCCTAACCCATGTGCCTACTTGGGGGCGTGACCTCTGTTCAATGCTTGTGGGTGTGTGATGCACCTGTATTTTTTAGTGATAGTTGTCGACTTTGTATCACACAAGTACAATCCAGCCTCCAAAAAACTCAAACCTAGACAAATAGATTATTTACATTCTAAAAACTAGGGTACGTAATGAGACATTATGAGTTCCAATCTAAATAAGTAGATAATATATATTCAAACGAATAGGGTACCCAATCATAAACCATTACAAATTATATCACATTTTCTTTAAATTACAAGTTCAAACCCAGACTAGGGTACTTTAATCATAAAACATTTAAAACTATGTACACATATTTTATATTTTATATGTCTTTGGTGTTGGATATTGGTATGCCTTTGGATGATGTTCTGTCATCCCTCATCCCCTCATATAAGGAGGCTGCGATGAAAATACCACTCAAGGTTTATGAAAGTGGTACTCTGAAAGGTTAAGGAAAAGGATTTGGGGCAATCGTCTCTATCCTCGCCAGTCTTGATTAGAAAAGGTGCTACATTTGGGGGCCTACAGAAGGATTTTTCCCCTGTTAAAACACGCAGTTCTCGTAAAAAGGTGATGGATGGTGGATCCATTAAGTCTTTAGGTTTAAACTCTGAAAATAGATCGCTTAGATATATTGGCCTCTCTAGGCCGAGTCTAAGGTGGATAGATGAGTATTTTATCCCTTAACATCCGAGGAGTCAGGGGAGACACAAATTATGTCTCTCTCAAAGGTTTGTTGGTGTTGGCTCGTCCTGATTTAGTGTTATTTCATAAAACTATGGTTACGACAGAGAAGTCTAGAATGGTATTGGCTGGGTTTTTTCCTGGTTTGGAATGTTGCTCCTCTGACGTTGTGGGGTGTTCGAGCGGTCTATTATGTGCCTGGAATAAATGTGTTTTTGACCTAGCTCCTTTCCTTATTGATGCAGGTGTTCTTTTGGAAGGAACTTGCAAAAAGTTGGGTTTTCAGATTAAAATACTAAACTGCTATGCTCCCTATGTTGAGCGTCAACCTTTCTGGGAAAAGATTTACAACTCTGGTTTACTATTAGATCATGATATGATTATTGGCGGGGACCTGAACCTATGTCTGCACGACGGGTATGTTTGGGGGTCAGATGCCAATGTGGACCCGTTAGCGAAGTACTTCTGTGATCTGTTTTGTTTAGCTGGGTTGATTGACTTCTGGGAGGGTGATGTCGTTCCTACTTGGCATAATGACAGGAAGCATCATGCTTATGTGGGGAAGAGGATTGACTGGTTTCTTGTGGCTGAAACTCTCCTTAAAGCATTTCTGATGAATCGATCATGGGGAGAGGAATTTTCCATATCTAATCACCAGCTTGTCATGATGCAAGTGGTGAGATCATCATAAAAGATATCCTTCCCTTTTAAATTCAATTCGGCATGGCTAGGAGTGTCAAGTTTTGATAAGATGGTTACTAAGTTCTGGTTGGGAAATCGTGGAGAGGAGTCTCTGTACCCTATGCAAAGGTTGGTGGAGAATCTCAAGAGGCTAAAATMTTTGGTTATTGCATGGGAAAGAGATCAAAAGTTAATGAACCGTGACACTTTGTTGCAGATTGAGATTGAATTGAAAAGGATTTATGGAAAGGTGAATCACTCGGTGTGGGATATTGTTGACAGAGAAGGTATTTTGTTTCTGGAAGATAAGAGAAAGGGTYTGCTTTTAATAGAGGAGAAGACGTGGCATCAGAAAATTCACGCCACATGGTTGGAGCTGGGTGATTCGAATACTACTTATTTTCATAAATGTTTTGAGCATAGGTAGAATAGGAACTCTATATGGGAGATCAATGACTGCTCTGGGACTGTGGTAAATACTCAGAAAGAGTTGGAAGTGGCTGCGGTGGATTACTTTAAGGGGATGTTTGTTGATGGGGGGGAGAATGTTATTCTTGAGCAGCTAGAGATTGTAAAACTCTTCCCTCGAATGTTTTTAGAGGCGGACTTGGAGGAGGTGGGAGCGTCGGTCACTTTGAAAGAAATAAAGGAATTGATAGAGAAATTTGCTAAGGATAAGAGTTGTAACACTCTTTCATACTGTAACGCTCCCCCGGTTATCATCCAACCCACTGGCCGAGCAGACGCTACTTTGTGGAACAACATCATTCTCATACTTGATTGATAACATGAATTTAAATCAAATGAAACACATTTGACTCAAAGTAAGCATAAGAATTACTGCTAACGCAAATATTCCCTGGCATTAACAATAATTCATCTACCCAATAGAATACATGATAAAATATAAGCATCACAGGCATGCAAAAAATAACATTTAACATAAGTTTATACTTATCTTTGAAACTGTGGTAATTCTACCAACCACGTGCAGGCCTTCCACGAACCTCCCAGCCTTAGACCACGTTGCTCATCAAGCTCAGTAGTGGGTCACCCCTGAGCTGGGACTAAGCTCCACCCCAAGGCAAGGAATCCTAGGCTAGGCTGAGGTTACAGGGAAAACAACATGGAACAATTGGAAGGATTCTTCCCAGGATGCCTTCTTACGCCCACTACTCATGGACTCTCATTCCCCACATGCCTGCTCCACCCGAGAGTATACACCTTCACAAGCATAGTCCATCGGTGCTTCACCTCCCTCTCTGGGTCTCAGCAACAAGCCAGATCAGGAAGTCTCAGAGCTCTGTAGCTGGTGTTGGACTCTCTCTGGGAGAAAACCACTTCCCAACAAAATATCTCTGGAAGAATACACGTAAAAGAGGGAGGATTCTCTCCTAGGAACCACTTATGCCCACTGCCCACAGACTCTCCTTCCCCACATGCCTGTCCCACCCCAGGAGTATACACCTTCTCTATCACCTAGACAGTCCTTTGGCTGCTAACCTCCCTTGCCTTGGGCTTTAGCAACAGGCCGGACCGAAAATCTTCGAGCTCTATGGTAGCTACAGGGTTCCTTCTAGGAGCTCTCTCCTTCCTCTGCGCACTCTCTCACCTGGAGAGAGTCACTCACAGGCTTATTAAAACCTACCTCTTCAATAATAATCACCTCCCTCACCTAGAGAGAGGTTACACACAGGCTCAGCACGAACTTACACTGGTCAGCAAGCCACGCGCAGTCCAGCACTGTGTGGCCACAACAGTCAACTAGGTATACAGTCACGGGCTTCCCAAACAAGTGACAGTCACATACTTCAACCCAACCAGCTCAGCAATCACGGAATAGACTCACGGTTATGGTTTTCTCAAGGACGCGTGACCAGCAATCCATGCAGGGGTCGACACAGGCTCGACGGTTCAGAACAGAGGGTGTACCAGCTTTCCCACGAATCAACACAGACCTTTTCCCCGGTTTCATAATTGCACGAGGGTATCTTGTAGAGGTCGAACGGAACTCACGTTCAGACGGTCAATAGTGGAATGGAGGAGGAACCCCCAACACGGCTCATCTCAGCCATTTTATTTTCATGCGCCTGGGTTGACACTTTTCACCCATGCAACTGCATGCGTTCCTTCAGCATGTGTTCCTTCCATTTGGAAGTTGCTTGTCCTTCCAAAAGAACTTAGGATAAAACATATTATTCACATGTCTTTTGGAATAATATTAAAATATTATTCCCTAAGGACTTAAGCCCCTAGGCTCAACACTTAGTCCCTTTTCCCACCTTCCAACCCCTAATCCCTTGCCCACTCTGTGGAAGCTTAGTCCCCCATCACTCATTCATCGTGGTCGATCTGCACGCAGCGGTGTTTATAATTTTATTAATGTTTTGCATAGATACATGTACAAAATCAGGCTCTTGGCCTTCAACACTTAGGCTCTCTGCCCTAATAATCACATAAGCCCACCATCTTATATTAACTTGGCTCACCAGCCTATAAAACATAATTACAATTCATTTCATAAACATGATTTACAACAGGGCTCGGCCTTGGGGACATTACAAGAGTCCTGATCCATATGGATGGACGGTTGGACTTTATCTGTACTTTTTTGATATTATGGGACAGGATATCCTGGATGTTGTGGAGGAATATCAGGTGTCATCTTCGGTGTGTGGTGGCTTAAATGATACCTTCTTAGCTTTGATCTCAAAATGTGATCGACCAGAGAGCTTTGAAGACTTCAGGGCAATTTCTCTTTGTAATTTGATTTATAAATCTATTACGAAAATTATTGCTAATAGGCTTAAACCTTTTTTCTCTAAGGCTTTTATCGCGAATCAGTTTGATTCTCAAAGGGGAGGCAGATTATGGATGCAGTTGGATTGGCACAAGAAGCATTGCATAGCATGAAGATTAAGAAGAAAAAGGTTGTGGTATTAAAGCTTGACCTCAAGAAAACATATGACTGTGTCAAGTGGGATTTTCTGCAGCTAGTGCTCCTGCAAATTGGCTTAAGTATTCACTTGGTAAAATGGATTATGGAGTGTGTTTCATCTTCATTCTTTGATGTTTTAATAAATGGTAGTCCGACTAAATTTTTCAAGAGTTTGAGAGGGTTGCACCAGGGTTGCCCTATGTCACCATTGCTTTTTATTTTGCTGATGGAAGGTCTTAGTTTGGCCCTACATAAAGCAGCAGGGGAAGGTTTGATCAGTGGAATTGGTGTAGACCGGATAACAAAGTTGATTCATATTCTTTTTGTAGATGATGTGCTTATATTAAACACTGGAAATTTTGAGGAATGGAAAGCCATCTAAAAGATCTTCTTGTTGTTTTTTTGTGCGGTGGGACTCCAAATAAATACTCAGAAATCTTCTTTGTACTGGAATAGGTTGGATGGTCATGAGGTTACTCTCTTCAAAGATTTGTTGGGTTACAGCAGCTTCTCGGTTTCTAGAGGGATGAAGTACCTGGGGATGTACATAAATCCTGATAGTTATCTTGTGAATGACTAGAGGTGGCTTATTTCTAAAGTTGAGAAGCGCATTTCTCATTGGACCACTAGGTGGCTGACTTTGGGTGGGCACCTTGTTCTGGCTAAGTCGGTCCTAGATGTTGTTCCTGTTTATTGGATGGCCTTGTTTTTCTTGTCGGTTGATATTATGGATTCCCTTCGTAAATGTGTTTTCTCTTTTATCTGGACTGGAGAAAAATCCTCTGAGGGGGCTCACCTTTTCTCTTGGGAAACATTGGCTAAACCTTTTCATTATGGTAGTTGGGGACTCAAGCATTTACCTACCTTTAACTTATCACTAGTGGCAAAGTCTTTGTGGCGGGCTCTTTTTAATTAGGGTTTATGGAGTGTGGTATTGCACGGAAACTATCTAAAGGGGCTTGAGGTGCACCTATGGGTGAGGAGCTTTGATGGGTGGCCTAGAAGAGCCTCTTTCATCTGGCGAAGCTTGATGAGAGCATTTCCTGTACTAGAAGATTGGTTGGCTTGGACGCCTGGGAGGGGATCTGTGATAAGGCTTGGAGTTGGTGGGATCAGGGGGCTTGGGGATGCAGCCTTTCTTTCAAATGGACTGATAGAACTGCTACAACAAAACAACTTTCACTATCTATTTCAAGTCTATGACAGGGGTAGAAATGAGTAGGATCGCCATTGGTTTAATGTGGTGAGGATTGGCATTTGGGATGAGTATGATGGGGAATGGAATGATTTTATACAAGCGTTGGGCAGTGCTAGGGTTTTTCTGTCAAATGCTCATGATCGTCTCTGTTGGTCTTGGAATGGTGCCTCTAGTGAAATGACAGTTAAAGAAGCTTATAATGCATGTGTGTGGAAAAAGTGGAAGAAGGTGGATGGATGGTGGGTTGTGATGATCTGGAAGCTTAAGATGCCTCTGAAATTGAAATGTTTTGCATGGTTAATGTTGTCGAACAAAATTCTCACATGGGACAATTTGTGTAAACGCGGTTTTAATGGGCCGGGAGTATGTGTCCTCTGCTATCAGAATGTGGAAAGCGTTCAGCATATCATGAATGATTGTGCATTTACCTATATTATCTGGCAGCATGTGATGACACATTATGGTATTGCTTTCAATTCCCAGGGATCTGGACTTAATTGGGGCATCAGGCGGTGGATGTGCCTATACCCGGCTTACAAAAGCATGACCTTTTGGATCTGTTGGCAGGTTTGGCTATATAGGAACAGAATGATTTTTGAGATGAAAAGCAGATCCATGGATTGGATGGTCTCCAGAATTTTGTCAAACTGTGGGGAAGGCACTGCTCTAAAGAAAAAAATCAGAATTATCAAAAAAACCCTTTTTATGCCTCCATGATCAGGGGTTTTTTTTATGGTGCTTCATAGCGGCGGGGATTGGATTGTGGAGCTGGTGGTTTATTGCAATTCTCTAATGATATAAAGGTTAAGTGGAAGTTGAGGATTGGATGAGGCTCAAATTCAAAAGGTAAGTTGATTGGACTCTGGGTTACTCTTTTTCTAGCATACAGGGCTAGGCTTCAAAGGATTCTGTTGGGTGATTCAAGAGTTGTATTAGACTGGTTCAAAGGCGTGGCTGATCTAAATATTGTGGGGCTTTCCTATGGCACTTTTTATATATTAATATATAAAGGATTTTTTTAAGTTTGAAAAAAAAAATCTAAAAGTAAGAACATTTGTTTTTTCTAGGGTAGAAGTTACAAATTCCAGTCTAAGCAAGTAATCATATACATTCAAAAGAATAGGATACCCCGATTATAAACCTTTTGAAATTATATCCAAATGCATGAATAGTTTAAGTGGAACTAATGATTAAAAACATGTTTTTGTTTGAAAGTTACAAATTCCAGTATTGCTATCTATAACGTTGATATTATTTTTCTACTTTGTTTAAAGTGTGTTTTAGTTGAGTTGCAGGGCAGTCGTTGTAATAAATTTAACAACGCCATCCATTCGATAAAGGAGTGGCTTAGAGTTGGTGACGAAGTTGTCACGTACTTCTGCTATTTCCATGCTCAGTTTTGTACACATAGTCTGCGTAGACCGGAATATGAATATGCATATAAGTGGAGAGTAGTCTAATTTTCTGAGTCACTGCCAATCATAATTCATTGTACAGAAAGTATCATGGGTCATTTGGATTCATGTATGAAGCGGGTTAGAAATATGAATCCAAACCAGCTGAGAAATAACGGGATTGTTTCTCTTCTTGCAGCTGCGAGCGCAGTCTCAATTCTTATTTACTGCTTCTCTCAATTGTTTAGTGGTGAAGAAACAACAGAGAATCCCTGGCTAAAGAGAAAGTCTAGCTTCCTTCCAAGTCCCAAGAATGTTGACAGTTCGGTTTCGTATGTTTCTCCCTTACAAAATACTTCTAAAACAGTTAATTATGGAGATACAAAGAATACTTCTTCAGAAATCCGACATGGCTATAATTCTAGCGCAGTGTGAGAAACTGGCAACAATTTAGATCAGAATCACGATGGTGGTAATTCAGTCTCTGAGAAAGGACAATTAGTGGCTTATGAGAGATATCCTGAAAAATCCAAACCCGTAAATCACTCTGAAAACATCTCTCAATTCGGTGTAGACGAAGAAATTGATAGGAAGGAAAATGTATATACAGTGAACGAGAACGAACAAACACCAGCCAGTGTGATATATATTCCGGAAAATGGGTTCACGGTGATTCATATACTCTTTATCCTGCTGGAAAATGATCGTATATGATCGTATCTTTTAACTGCAAAGGGAATGGGCGGCCGGATTCAAGCTATACAAATTGGAGATGGAAACCCAGAGATTGTAATCTTCCCAGGTATGCAACACTACTTCCGACGTCCTTGAATTCTCTTCACAATATACTGAAATGTTTTTGAATCCCATATCCACAAACGATCTCATTTAACTTAGAAATTGTCTTTCTTTGAAGGTTGAATGCTACAGACATGCTGGAGAGGCTGAGATGAAAGAGGTTCATGTTCATCAGAGACTCCCTCAATATTAATCAATGGGAATCCTTGCTCTGCATTTTGAGAACTATAGTTCCTGAAAACATAATTACTTTCAGAATGAAAGGTGCCTCAACTGCATTCATAGCTCAGGAAAGATTTTCAAAATGCACAAATTCCAAATTCTATATCGATGGCCTCAATAGAAATGAAATTACAACAAAACAAACTTCTGGTAAATTGTTGCAGGATTATGACTATAGCATTATTTTGAAAATCATTTTGTTCTACGTTATGATGGTGTGTGTGTGTTTTAGTTATATAACAAGGTGAAAACACTCAATTTCATGTTCATTCATATCTCAAAATTTGATTCAAATGTTCACAGAAGAAACTATTATCAAGAGGCCAACTACCTTCACCCTCAGTTGGATACATCGGTTTCCTTCGAAAAATGGTTGAGAACTTGGGCGAAATGGATGGATTACAATATCAATCCTACAAAAACCAAAGTGCTCTGTTGTGGATTTTCTCTCATGCATTACAGTTAAAATTAACAGCTCAGGGTTTTGTTCCTATTATATGTTAATGTACATGGTAAAATTAACGACCCAGGGTTTTGTTCCCTTAATTTATATATGTTAATATACATCTGAAATTTTTGTTCATCCAAATGTTAATGTATTGCAGTGCACAGCAATGGAACAAGTCGGACACCTATAAGTGTAAATTTAAAACGGAGCCAATCTTTGTGGAGTCGTTCGTGAGAACCGATCCTGTAATAATGCAAGTTGTGGGGAACGTGCTCGACAACATGAAATTCCCGTCTCACTCCTAAACATAACGAGGCTGTCAGATTTTCGGAAGGACAAACATCTAGATGTCTATAGGATATAATGGAGGAGGAGCGCAAGAATCCCATTAAAATTGGAGATTGCAGTCAATGGTGTTTTCCGGGTTTACCTGATAATTGGAATGAATTAATTCATGAGAAATGTGAGAGTAGATATTATTATGCACAAACCAAAAAGGTGTGAGAGATCTCTATTAAAAAAAGAAATAGAGTACATATTAATACACAAGCTTTGTCTTAAGATAGAAGAACTATCTTGATCTACCTAGGTCTAGCAATAAGGCCTGATAAGGTATCCATGTACGAACGGAGAAAAGGAGAAAAACCTATAGGAGAAAACTCCTCTTTAAAAGAGAGTTAATCTCCAATCCCAAAATAAACCGATCCTCTAGAATTGATTCTTGGCACAAAAGGCTTGATGAGGTATTCATGTGTAGTCGACAAAAGCATCATAAAATGAGTGTCCTTATGGACACCAATCCATCTCACTCAAGTGCATGGGTCACTATTCCCTCCAACCACTAAGTCAAAATAGGAATTCCCTCAGAAGACACTTGATCTTGATCTAACATGGTGAGTAAAAATTCACCCGAGGAAGCATTGCATACCACCACCCCCACAATGTTGAACTAAGTGGAAAATATGATGACAATGCATGTCACAACTAATGACTAAAGTATGGAGTACGAGCTAAAGGCGACAAATATGCAAGACAACCTAAGAAAGAAACACTCCATAGTAGCGAGCTCCAAGAGACTGTGAAACAAGGAAATACATGGAGACAAATGCTTGGTTACACTCCTAAAACTACCTACACGAGTGGCACATTATCCACTACTCAAAGGTGCAGAATGAGAGATACCATAAATAGCCATCATGGACAACAATCCTCACTATAGGTCCCAGCAAACAAGGCCATTTTAGGTACACGTTTACAATATAGGAATTAACATATCTTAATTTAACGAGCTTTTGAAAAACCAAGAATCTCAAAGAGACATCAAATGTGGTGTACAACCAATAGTTGGAAAGAGAGAAGAATTATCTTCGCAATGCCTCAAACAAGACAGAAAATGAAGACTTCATTGAAGAGTTAAGGAAAAAATTCAGCCAATAACCTCCAAAATACAATAAAAGGGCAAACAACTATGCCAAGAACCTCCAAAAACAAAAACCCTTTATAATAGCTCCCCAACTTAAAGCCAGTGGCCCAACCAGCCATGCCAAAACTAAATCCCACAGTACAAAACGCATGCAGGTAGAACAAGGCAGCAAATATGGTGTGAAACCAATCATTGAGAAAAAGAAGGGCATTGTAACACACCCAACCCCCTTATTAACCTTTTAATAGATGGGGCATTAATATTTCTCTTCTCATTGATCCTCTTAAAGGAATTGTCTGGAACATATTATTGTCTTCTGCTCATCGAGATTTTTCCAGCGGTTGTAACCACTCCCAAATTTGAGCCTAGGGTCAAACATTATGGCTTCCTAAATATTCTCAAGCCTTCACTAGCCAATTTCCATCTCAATCCCACGTGGTTTTTTACTGTTAGTGTCAACCGGTGTGGCAGTGACACGTCGAGTCTCCAATCTAAACTTTCGTCCCACCTATCGTCATCGTCGATATTCAATATCCCACAGACTCAACCTTAATCGTCGACCTCCGACGATGATTCTCTAAGGTACACCTCCCTTGATCCTACGGCTCACAGCTTCATATCTCAATGGCTAGGAGCATGTCGACAATATTTCCTAGCGTAGGGTTTAACGTGCACCTCCCTATAGGTCTAACAATGTGTAGGGGTAGGTTATCTTGATCCCAACAGTGGAGATCTCTTTCCCCATAGATCTACCATTGTTGTTAGATATGGCATTTTTATCGTTGTCAATCCTTGGTAGGACACAACCATCTCAACCTCCCATTTACCAGCAATGACATGTCTGGATCCAATGGTCCATATCTCCAACAATATTAACGATTACAAGCAACCTTGCTCTCCGAGCTCCTGTCAACCATTCTGCGGTCAACACCTATCATTTGGAACACTCTAGATTCCTTGATGGCATGCCATGTCAGTCATGACATCATCTTATTTGCTTTCTTTTTGGACAAATCTCATAGATGATCGACGACTGAAGTTTATCCTACTCATCGGGAGATCAGCAGTCATCATTGCATCGCTGATGAGGGTATCGTCGATGATTTGGCTTGCTTTTGTATTTTCACTCGCCCTATCTCCAATGAAGATATACCTAGGATCTATGACCTAGAACTTTCCCTATATACTATCCACTAGATCATCGGTCGTCGTTTGTGCTTAGAATTTAAGTGTTAATGGTCCTTACACCAATGATAGAGCCAACCATCCTAGGGTCGAGATATCTCAATCGGTTAGTTCGACGACTATGGTTCTTCCTCACATTAACGCAATATTAAGGAAGGATTGTGAAGACATACCCAATCCTCTTGGGAACTTAAACATTTTTCGAATTCTACGCGGATTTATTCCTAATTTTCCCGGGCTTTAAGCCATTCAACGCTATTGAAGGCTAGGGAAACTTAAAGGAAATATTACATGACTTACAGGATTTTCACGCATGAAATATAAAATGGTCGAGTTCGCAATAGTTTATCAACTCAGAGATTACATTCTATATTGATCCTAACATTCAGGGATCCAACCATAGGTTCTTACATTTGAAATGATCATGCATGCAAAAAATTTCAAACATATATAAATACTTCAGTTATAAACATATTCAAAGCATGTGAGAACTCGTCTATCAAGGAAATAGTCCAATCTGAATGACTTAGAGAGAACTCATTTCCTCCCAACCTTAGGCCTTGCTACAAAGTAATTTTCTCCAGTACGTCACACTTGTGTCAAGCCATAATACCACCAAGGAAATTGACTCAGCAAGGCTCTAAGATTGTTATGATCTAGGAAGGTTACTCTCCTTCCTCCTCTGATACAGCAAAATTTTCCACCTCCCACTGAGCTTGGGTCTCCACAGGTTTATCAGGTGGTTTCTCAACTAGATTTCCTCTGCACAAGGGGTTCCCTTCTCTGCTTAATAGTCCCTCAGGGACCTCCCTTTACCAGTGTTGGTTTTTGTCCAGTAAGCACCAAGTTGTGTACCTATAAAGCTCCAGTTCAGGGATATGGGTCTTCTCTACTCAGGGTGATCAATAACAACTCAGACAAGTTCTTTGTTTTTCCTCCCGAAATTTCTTCTTCCCTTTTTCTCTTCCTCAATTAGCACATCGATCTTCTACATGTTGTTCTCCCTTATTCGACTTTGCCTTTTTTTTCAATGTTGCACCTCTCCCTCCTTCCTATGTTTCATGTGGTGCCTCCACTCTCTCCGTGTTCTTTTCTGTCCCTGAGAACTTCTCGAGACATCCTAAAAATGCCATCCATTGTCTGTCAGTTTCCATTCTGAGGGCACTTCCATGGTAGACTGTGTCAATTGTTCAATCAATTGTTCTTTCATGTAGAATGATTTTCATCAGTCATTAATTTGGCCTCAACCACTTCTGCAAAATTTTCAAAGGTTGTGTGGTTCTCATATAAAATCCAGTGTGCTAGTAGGTGGGGTTCATTTATACTTGCAGTATAGACTAGCTTGTTGTGCAAGCTGTTAGAAAAACAGGACCGCGGAAAAATAAAAATAAAACAAATGCAGAAACAAAACACAGAAGACACACAATACAAGAGAGACACAGATTTACGTGGTTCACCCAGTGTGGGCTACGTCCACCAAAGAAATTGCCAGG
>JASDQU010735652.1:378564-418941 GCA_032191745.1 Picea mariana
TACCATAGTGGGCCTTATTTAATAATATAGTGGACCTAGTCCACCTTACATTGAATGACCTCCACTATTATCACTATGGGCCCTTTGGACGCCCCCACTACCTATCTAGCTACCTTACATTCCATCCCCCTTATGAAAGCGTTGTCCTCAACGCTTGATGTACAACCATATACCAGGGTCCCAGGGATAATTGTGGACCATAATGCTGAAGAATACTAGAGAACCAAGGTCCCATGTAGAAAGGAAAGCCACCATGTTGAAGTAGTCCAACCACCATTGTAAGCCCGAGTCCCATGTCCAAGTGCTCATGTGAACTCCCTGTGGAAGATTTTGGAACCCAATAACCAACTCAAAATGATGCTCCAAAGAATGACACCTGTCATGTGGATCCAAATAAGAATATCCATCCACATAGTGGAAAAGGGTCATAGCAGAATCTGGAAGGAATAATACCACTGTAGAATATGCAGGATGGCACTGCTAATAATCATTGGCTCTCGATTCGTCATATTGATGCTCTATACAGAAGGTGGATTAAAGTCATCAAATAAAATATGAAAGTGGTTGTCATCCCAGAAATGACAACTATCCATATACCAATCATCACAATTGGCCTCAAAATCATACCAAACATATATATATTGATTATATTCATCCATGATGTCTTCCATAAGAAATATCTGCTGTATGTTATCCATTGAATCTCGAATACTACGGAAACTATCATTGAGGCCATTTGCAAGGTCATGCAATCTAGCATCCAATGTGTCATACAATTTGGATTTGAATGATTCAAGAATTCCCTTGAGGGTTTGAGAGGAAATAGCCATCTGAGCACCCTATGAACTCTTCAGTCCCACATCTGTCATGAAAAAACCCCAAAAATAGAACAATAAGTTACTACAGAAAATCGCGACATTTTCTGGAAAAACCCTGAAAAATTGTTGAATTTAAAATGCTCATAACTTCACTTTCCGGACTCTGTTTCGGCTGATTTATTTTTTGAAATCAGGTGAAATTGTGAGAGGAAATCAGATATGTAATTTATTTGGGCAAATTCGTCCTATAGATTCTATAGAAACAAAAAACAATCATGCCACCATTCACGGAAAAAACCCTGAAAAATTGCAGATTTTAAAACTTCAATATCTTGACTTCCTAGACTCCGTTTCAGACGATTTTTTTTTTATTTTTTTTATTTTATTTTATTTTTTTATTTTTTTAAATTTGGGTGTTTTTCTGAGAGGAAATTAGATATACAACCTGTTTCTGCAAATTTTTCATAGAAATATACTGAAACTTTATGGAATGTCGCGGCCCTCTTTTTCTTCTCCGAAAAAAAATCTGCAAAAATAAAAAATATTTGCCCACAATGTCTGCCAAGGAAAGTGCTCTGATGTAGCAATGAGTTTCTTGGGAAATGCGGCGATGAATAAAATTATGGGTGCTTCCACTATCAACCAAAATGATGACCTTCCAATGCTTGATGTAACCGATTAACTTGAGGGTTTGGGGAGCGGAGAAGCCAGTGAGAGCATTGAGGGAAATGACAGGTTCTACATCGGGAGGGTCTGAGGGAGGGGTTATGNATTTGCCCACAATGTCTGCCAAGGAAAGTGCTCTGATGTAGCAATGAGTTTCTTGGGAAATGCGGCGATGAATAAAATTATGGGTGCTTCCACTATCAACCAAAATGATGACCTTCCAATGCTTGATGTAACCGATTAACTTGAGGGTTTGGGGAGCAGAGAAGCCAGTGAGAGCATTGAGGGAAATGACAGGTTCTACATCGGGAGGGTCTGAGGGAGGGGTTATGTCAGTGATTTTAGGTGACTCAGACAGAAGGGGAGTTTTAAAATCCTCTTCCGAAATATCCTTAGAGATGGCCATAAAAATATTTTATTCCTTACACTTGTGGCCCGGGAAATATTTGTCATCACAATTATAACAAAGGCCTTTGAGTTGGTGTTCCGCCATTTCAGGCCTAGTCAATTTTTGGATCTTTAATGGGGCAGAGGGAGTAGTGGGAGTGATAGGTTTAGGGTGAGGGATAAATGATTTTTTTTGGTTTTGAGAGGATACAACCTGTTGTTCTTCTTTATCTCTTTTAGTATCCTCCACCCAACTCGAGGGTTGAGCCATGAGGACATGGGCCTGAATCTCCTCCTTGAGGCCATTGATAAAACACTCTCGAAAGAAAGCATCAGTCATGCCCTCTGTTCGAAAAGCCAGGTGCTCAAAGGAAACTATGAAGTCTTCTACTATTCCAGATTGTTTCAACTTTGTTAAATGGACCAAATGGTTGGTGTCTATGTCAAAGCACTCATAAAGCTCAGTCACAAATTGGGTCCAAGCAATATACCCTTGACGGGAAGTTTTTCTCCATTGCCACCATTGCCAATGTTCTTGATCTAGATGGGGAACACCATATCAGAGTTTGGCCAATTCATCTGTGATGCCGTATAAAGAGAAATAACGTTCCATTTGGGTTACCCAACCAGTGGGGTCCGAGCCATCAAATTTGGTCACATCCACTCGCAGAAGGTGTAGGTCACGTTGAAAGTGATGGGGCTGAAAGGTATGGGAATGGGAGGGATGTTCGCCTTTGATCTTTGGAGGTGCTTCAGAGAAAGGGTCATCTGTAGGGATCTTCAGTTTGGTGCAGAGTGATGCAAAGATAGATTCAAGCTGGGTAGTCAGTTCTTGTTTGAATTCCTCCATTGAGGACTGCATGGATGTATTTATGGTTGTATTGATGGATGAATTGATGGAGGCAACTGAGTTGTTTCACTTCTTTTTAGGTCTCGAGGAAGCCATATTGCAAGGTGTTGAAGTGAGTTTCCAGATCTTGGCTACGGGTATGGGCCATGAGGATGGGTGAACTGAAAAGGGGCAGGCGGGGTCAATTTTTTTTCCGAAAAATGATATGGATGAATGCGATAAGGGCGAAGAGATGAATCCAATGGAATAGGTCTCAAATAATGGTGAAAAAATTTCTAATTTTATTTTATTTTTTACACCTGTGGAGTTATACTCTGGTCTGAAGAATACTGCAGTGATGAAATCCCCAAATTCTTAACTAGAAAGGAATGTGTATTTACTTGGCAACCTGAACACAGTTGCATGGCAATAGATCTGGTCTATTTTAATTTGTTTATGTTTTTGTCCCCCATGGGTTAGGTATTCAAGGGTTCTATAGATAAGGGTTTTCCCTGTGCTATAGCTCTCTGATATATGTGCGGGGTCAAATAGTAGTACTCAGCCCAATATATCAGGGCACTAACTAAGGAGGATAGACCATACCCTTAGCCGTACTACCCGACTACCTAGGTACTAGAGAGTATCTTCCCGAGTGCTGTTCTCAGTGACACTATAGCAGCCTGACGACCGATAGGTTTATCTAAAGAGGGCTTCAAGAAATCTAGAACGATCCGTACATAGGTGCTCTCTGATGCGCTACCACTCAAAGGGGTACCAACAAGGGTTACAAGGGTGGCCAACAGATGTGCGCTTAAGAACCACTTGTATTTCCTGCCTGTATGAATCCCTCAACCGCGGGTTTATGCGTGTAACAACAGATCTCTATGGCTTAAAGACACTGGAATACATCTCTACCCTGAAAAAAAATTCCCACAATTTCTGCCAAGGAAAGTGCTTTGATACCACTTGTTAAGAACCAAATACTGAATACCAAAGCACCACAACAGATATACAAGAACAATATGCAAAATATTCTTTATTATTATCAAACCCTTAGGGTAGGGAAACACCATACAATGGATCCTATTATGGAAGGGATCCTCTCCTATTCACTTGCCTCTTCAAGGGGGCATCCTCCTATTGAGCTACCACTCCAAATACAATACTTCTCTTCATGTCTCATTACATTGCTTGAACCCCTTTACATAGTGCTACCATCACCTAAGAACATTCTAGAGGAGGAATCTTCTAGAAGTAGAACCTTCTAAGAAGTCCTCTTACATTTATTATATCTAATTACCCATTTATTATATCTAACTACCATAGTGGGCCTTATTTAATAATATAGTGGACCTAGTTCACCTTACATTGAATGACCTCCACTATTATCACTATGGGCCCTCTGGGCCCCCCCACTACCTATCTAGCTACCATACACTTCTCTGCTAAATATCAGAGGTATCAGAATCAATTATAAGGGCCCTCGTGGGCTTAACAACCAGTCAGTCAGATCCCTCCGGAGAGTTAATCCTCCATAAAGGCTGTGTGTTGTCTGACCCTTAACTAACCCAGAGTACCTGTAGAATAACCCCTGCAAGTAACCTATGTGGTTCCTAAGTCAAGCAAATAATCAACCACTGTATAAATGATGCACATGCAAATAGTCGTAAGTCAGGTCCACTGTATGGGTAGGGTAACAAAGCCCAAAACCTTGAAAACACTACCTCTCACAGAGGTAAGGGTACTAGCAAGATCCCCATATACGAATAGATCCCCCAAAATATATCTGATGCTAAGAAGGTATCAGGGGGATATCCCTTCAACCAACCTCACGCGACCTCTTGCTTAACTTCGATGTAAGCGGAGCCTCTTGATATTACCGATTATAGAATGGATTTCTCCACTCCCTTAGTCAGACACATATGTTGATTTAAAAGCCTTAGGGAAGTTTACTCACAAAATCCTATTCCAAGGCTCTAAATCCTAAGCTATTTTGTGCACCCTAGAAAATTAAAATCGTTACTAATGAATTTTAAATTATAACGTTACTTTTAGTGGCCTTGCTTACTCAAAAAGGTGTGGTCGTGAAACTAGTGATGTTATGAATTAACAAGTAAAATAAATGAATATGAATACAATGCAAAGTTCTAACTTCAATTCCAAATAAATGATATTCTTTTCAAAATGCAATTCTCAATTTAGTTATGTAATTCTAAATAAAATGCAATCTTTCTTTACATGTACTAAGATAAATGACAAAGAATCCAGAGATCAAAATGCCAACAATGTAAAATGCCTAATATTTTTGTATTTTCAATATAAGAAAAGGAAGATACAAGGACTGAACAACAACTTGATATAAAAACTCTACTGTGTGTAGACAGATACAAGCCAAGTAGTATATCAAGGATAAAAACACCCATCCCGAGATGCAAGGACAATCAAATGAAAAAGATGATGAGAAAGGCACCGCCCAAAAATTCAACCAAAGAAAGCTTTCTTGTCATTCCACAGACACTTAACAGTCATAACGGAGACCCAAGAAGACTCATCAATCATCAAAACCTACCCAACAACCATCAAACCCAACAACCAAGCAACAAAGGATGATGTACGCTATTGTTCAAGGGAAAAACATGTATATACGCATCTTGCAGAAGGACAACATGCGTATGTACATGACTGTCAGGAAAAAACCTGTGTATATGTGTCAAAACACAGGGAGGCTAAGAAACTCAAACTCAGAGTGAATAGAGGCTGTCAAGCAATCATACAAAAAGAAACTCAATATAAACGAGAGAAATCTTAGGAGAAAAACACTCCAAACCCCAAAAAAGAAGATTCTATCCCCAGTATGGTCACCAATTCTGTTACAAGAAAAATCTCTCAATGGCTAGGGGTAAAACACAACGAATGAAAATGAATGCATAAATCAACTCTAATCTCAAGTATGCTATATAAACAAATATGCTAGCAAGACAAGATAAAAGGCYTACCTCGTCCAAACATTCGATGAAGTCCACCATTGAGCACTTGACCCAAAGCGATACACCAACAACTAGTCCTCAACAACAAAGAAACACAAGCATATGGTGATAATATATAATGTTAGCACATTCAATAGCATAATCCATCAACATTCATAACATAAACACCCATGGAATAACAATTCAAATATTCGCAAGATATTAATTGGACGAGAAAATAATATTTCTATTAAAATGTAATCAACAAAAGTGAATGAATTACAAACTTCCGTGTTGGCACGGTTCGAAACCAAGAAACCAAGTTCCTTCCAGTTGGGCCTCCACCACTTCAATCCTCCACCAAATGCAAGCTCATATAAGAGAGACAATGAAATTCTCAATCATGTAGGGAAGAGCTTGGGGGCTGAACAATGTGTTTAGACTTAGGAGGACAAAGGGATGCAGACTCAATATGAAGTGAATAATTTCTCCAGAGTAACTTTTCTCTCAAAGTTGAATTCTTCTCTCCTTTTCCATAGCTCGGATTTGTCCTATTTGTAGCCTTCAAGTGGAACTGAAGGGTCGATTTAGAAAATTTCTAGTATGTGGAAGGTCAAGGATCATGAATCCTATGATGTGACATGGAAACCCGACACCATTTTTTAATTTTGGGCACAAATCTCAATGTACATGGGCTGTAGTGGTGCAACTTGCATATATGCATGCTTTACTATAGGTAAGGCACATATATGTGGAAAACTAATGTTTTTATCTCTAGGATTTTCAAAAAGGGACTTCAAGTTTGCAAAGGGAAATGGAAAAAGGCCCTTTGTGCAAGTTTGCATAGGGTGAGGAAAATCTTGCTATAACATAATGAAGAAGGTTTTTACCTGGATGTCGTGGTACCATTTGGAATCAAATTTTTCAATATGACAGAACTAAGGAGAAGAGAGGAGGACCTTCCCTCTCCAAGCTGGATCAAACAGTTGAACGCATGCTGGAAAGAAAAGATAAAAAACTTGAATAACATTGTTCAAACATGCATCCAAGCCATATCAAGGAGGGAATAATTATTCAAAAGGCTCTCAGAGGTGGACCTAGCCGGAAGCACTAATGAAGTCCAAGATCTGAAATTGATCCTCAACTCGTTGTTCCTAACAAAGCAACAATTTCATGAGCAAGTTGAGATCTTTAAAGGGTTGTCATTTGAAAATTTCTGTGGTATTCTTGAATATGATGAGGACCACATAGACAATTGGCTAGTGGAATACTCCATGAAAAACCAGGACATTGAAGAAGCATTACATGRCATTTCCATTGATCTGAGGGACTTGGAGGAYGAGTTGTTCAACATCAAAATTCGGCTTGAAATCAACATGGCACCAATGAAAAGTTATATCGAAGAATGTTTCAAGAAAGCTATCGATAAACTGACCAATGAGAGGTAGGAAACAATTGAGACGGTTCTTGTAAMCATTGATGAAAACGATAAAAGGACATCAGCAAGCAAGTGAAAATATGAGAGACCATCATAGTAAGTTTATGTTGATCACATCCTTCTTTTTCTTTATCAAGTCCCTCATCTAGTTATTCCACCTCTTTCATTAGAAAGGTTTAATCGAAGACTGATAACTCCTTTTTTCTTCTTACTAGGTCTTATTGTTCTTCTATCGCCCACCATCTTCCTTCTAAGAGATTATTTCTTGTACTGATTTGCTTTATGGTTTGCGGGAGCCCCAATCCCAGTCTTTAAGACAAATACATTTTAAATTTCAAAGATTATGTAACATACTATATATTTTTTAGAAATTTCAAGAGAGCTACTTTGGGAACAATCTTGACTGTGCTTTGTAACCCTATTTTCAAAATATAAAGTATTTGAGGTTGATCTATCATTATCATTATTTGAGCTGCCCATGTGTCCACTCTGTTAAAGTTCTCTTATGCATGCATATCACCTTCTTTTATTTTTATGCAATCATAAATATTTATTTCAAATTATCATGGATGTGAATAAATTTTTCTTATTTGCTTTAAATGTGTGAAGTGTGTGATCTCTAGTCCTCTCTTAGGAACTTTCTTTAAAAAGAAAATAAAAATATTTTCCTTTTATCTTTCTTGACATTTTTTTATTTCTTTTATTACCACGTCGGACTTGTGCAAAGTCCCATATTCTGAATATCTAGAACCCTAAGAAAATATTCAATTAAAGAGGAGTACCACCTCTATAAAAACGCAGGAGGATTTACATTCTCGTGAGGTTTCCGTTTTGGTCCCAACAAATTCAATCGTTAACAATCCCATATGTGATAGTTTTTGATATTCCACCATATTTTTCATCTATGGATATAATTGATTTTTCTTTGGAGAAAGGAACTTTCTTACATCATTTATATTATTACTATCTCGAAGGGGATGGTGTCATTGAATTGACAAATAAGAACTTGATATATATTATCAAGAATATGGTGGTTGGCCATCACCACAATTGGCACAATGCACTCTTGAATGCATTGTGGGTTCATTGAGTTAGTTTTTTAAGTAGTTTGGGCACATTTTTGTATTTTCTCATTAATGGAAAAGAGGCAATTTTTCCATCTAACATCTTCCTACCTTGTTTGCAATTATTTCAAGAAAAAAGAGTTGAGACCTCCTTGATTATACAAAATTGAGATGACACTCTATTGAAGTTAGAAAAGGAGAGCAATAAAGCCAAGTAAAAGTATACAACTCACCAGAAAATTGTTAAGCACTAACTCAATAAGAATGCATCAAATGACAAGGTGTTTTAAGTCAGTGATTTTTTCATAAAGTGGGAAAAAATGAATGAGCCAAAGGGAAAATACTTTAAATTCCAACAACTTTTTCTAGGACCTTACTAGGTTGTAGGGATTATTGGCCTTGGAACATATTGTTTGTAAAATCTTGAAGGAAAAAAAGACCACCTTCTAACAAATAACCAAATCTTGAAGTGGTACTTCAGTTAGTCTACCTTTAAGGCAATTATCTTGTTCAAATTAGTTTTCTTTTGAGTTTTGCTTCATTTCTTTTAGTTCACTATTACAATTCTTTTCTTTGTTGTTCTTAGTTAATATTATTTTATGATTTGTTTCATAGAGTAGTTCACTCACATCTATTTTGAAGTTGCATTTTACTTTTCTACTTTTGATTTTCATTTACATGAAGATTGGCTTGCTAGTGTTTTAACATAGTTCTATGCTTCCTTGAATGCAAATTTTATTTTCATCCTCCCACATGCACATAAATTTGGAACATGGAGATCAAGCCTAAAAAAATCCACATGGTTTTGTTCAATTATGTTCTTAAAGAAATAATATTTGAAAGTAAATCACAAAGATTATGAGAATACTTCAAACAATGATTGGACCTAGAACATTATGAGTGATTAAACCTTTGATGATTCCGATGCTTCATTTCTGGTTAATGAATCATCTTCTAGAAGGAATCCATCCACATACATTAAATTATTTGGTCATGTGAAGGGTAAAAAAAATCAGAAGTCGAGGGTTGAAAATCATAAGGGATATTCTCAACACCCATGAGTGGAAAATCATTAATGAATCATAATAGAAGGAAATAAACCCCTATCAAGCTTATAAAACATCACTACTTCCCCCATCCACCAATTTCTAAAGCAACATATCTAAGAAAAAGGACTAGGAAAGGAAGTATAAGTAATAAAGGGGTCATGTTGGTAATCTTTATTGGGAAAATAAATGCTTGCAAGTACTGGAGCAACACCTAATGGACACTCTAATTCATGCCTAGAGAAAATCATTTACCCCAAATAAAAATAATCCTTATGATTATGATTTTAGCCAAGACCATTGGTTCATGCTCTAAAGAGAATAAACCTCATCATTTGTTCCTTTGGTATAGTTAGTAAGTTGCCAAAACTGGTTGGCAAGAGAAACAGTTGATTCCCTTTCAAGGAATGGTCTAACATGAACCCGCTTAAGATAAACAACCAGATTTGTATGAGAAGCAAATAAATTCTTCATATTTCTTGATTCATAGCTTAGTATATTCATCACAGTGATTCATGGCTTTGACCAACGTGTCACCATTTTTTGAGGCCTCAACTAGCCTCAAGTTGCCAAACTTGGGGAACCCCCCTTTCTAAACTTTTTTTGTGTCTTCAAATGTGAATTTATTGATTCATTTCACCTATAATGACTATCTTATGATGTGTATGGGAGTTGAGAGTACTAATTAGTTGATTTGGCCTTGTGTTTCAATGTAGCTTTACACTTTTCATCATGTCTCATGACCTTGAAAGGTTTCATTTGATGGAATCTCTCCTTATGCCTTGATGACACTTTTGATATTATTGACTTACACTATTTTTGGTTTAATTTCATTCTACTTGCATGCCCTAGATCTTGCATAATATTACCCTTAGCCTTTATGCGTGTTTGGTTTATTTTTGCTTATGGTTTAATGTGTTACAATGTCCACCCTTTGCATAGGTTGTCATGCATTGTTTTCACGGTTGATAATGAAAAAAACATCAAAATCATAACCCTTCAACATATGACATAAGATATTGAGAGAGGTTGGGTATCAAATCATGCAAATGGAATGATTCTATGAAATGCAAGGGATAGATAAATAGCGTATTGGAACATATGGTAGTGATGTCAGGCTGTGTCTAATGAAGAAACATGGTATTGACACTAGAAACACAATGAAAAGCATGAAAAGAGCGGAACACAAAATAGTAAAGTGAAAGAAATGGTTGATACCATGCACACAAATATGGTTCCCTATCCCATCTAAGCGTATCATACTCATTCTCTATCACCAAAAATCTCTTGGTCAAGTTTTAAAGTAAGGTGGCAAGTTTTATTGTTTTTTCCTCATAAGTGTATTTAGAACTCGAAGCCCAACTTCACCATTTAAAATTAGTTTAACATATGGGGATCTTGGTAATGAAAATGATCTAGATTAAAGGACATATAGAATGGATGAATATCACATAGAGATATTTTGAATCCATTGAAGCAGTGCCTTAAACAAGGGCCGAACTTTAGCCTCTCATGGCCTTTTGTGCATATTTTGGGTGTCTAGATAAAACAAAATTTTGAATTATGGAAGAGGATATTTTGGAACTTTTGGGGCCTACAAAATCAACACACCTAACAAAATTTTATTCCAAGGTCTATAGGTACAAAACCAAATATTACAAATTTTCCCATCAACTAGGCAATTTTGGCTTCATAGATTATGAAAGCTATTGATCTGAAGGTAGAATGAGGCATCCAACCACTCATTGGAAATATATTAATTCCCACTGCTATTTTCAATAAATAGTAATGATCTGAGTCAATGAATGGGTTCTGGTTTTATAAAGCCGAGAAACCAATGGATTCCACCACTTCCCATTTTAATTCATTTTTAATTATTCACTAGGCTTACTTTGACTCTGATTTTGATCTTAAGCTTGAATATAAGGTGTTTTGATGAGTGTAAAGCTTCAAAAAAATGTTTCAAGCCTTGGCTTAGTGTGTGGAAAGTTATGAAGGTGTCAGAGCTCTCATGACTTCTTTTGACCACTGACAAGTTGGAGAGGCCTCACAATTTCCCAATAGCCATCTAGACTCATAGATTCATCTCATGAAGGATGTTTTCTAAAACGAGTTGTTGAGGAATCACTGTACAAGTTCTCCATGAGGTTTGTTTTTAACAATTTATATCATTTTGGTAAGGGAAAGGTGAAATCACCGATTTGGGAAACTTGATGGTTGCTAACCCACGATTTACTTCATGAAGAATAAATCATTGAGTTGGGAGGTTAAAAAGACTTTGAACTCAATGGTTGACCCTTGATGTGTGAATTTGGTGAATATTCCATTCCAGGCATGAAGAAAGTGCTAAATTTTTACTATTTTTATTTAATTTAGTGAAAAAAAGACAAGGGTGAAAACATGAAAATAGGTAACACTTTTACTTGTTTTTTACGAAGAAAATTGCAATTTGTTTTGTTTCTTCAACTTCAACCCCTCTAAACTCATATTTTCTTTGAGAATTTAACTTTGAAGTAAAAACAAGATATGTAAATAATTATCTTACCTCTATAGTCATATTTAATTAATTAATTTATTTATGGACATGTAGTGGGATAAATCTATTGTTTACTAATTGCACACACTTTAAAATTTTAGATAAGGATAATGAGTGACCTATGTGGGCATCTATTTTATTTTTTATTTTTTTAGAGATGGATAATCAACTTATGGAAAATAATATGTATGTTTGCTATCTAAAGATGCTTTAAATCTACATAGATTTTACTAGTACCTGAACAATACACATATATTTTTGATTTAAGTACTATTTTTTTATCATTTATCAAAAAAGAGTAAAACAAAAAAAGCAATTCCATGTGGACATATTTTTGTGGGAAATGATTTTATTTTTGGTGTGATCATTACCAAGAAAAAAAAAAAAAAACCCCTTTGAAGAGGACAATGTGAGGAAGTGCATTGTTATTTTTTCTATGTTTTTGGTATCGTGATTTTGACAATGTTGCATTCTTATTTAGGTGATTTTGAGAACAAGAAAATTCTTCAATCATAAATTTCATATATTTTTTTTAGCAATTCTTAATGAAAATATACAATTCCTATATCACTAAAAACCAGATTTAAATATGAATCCAATCATGGACAATTGAGAGGGGGGGGGGTGTGAATCGGTTGTTAATGTGCTTAAACAATTATGCCCATTTTAAACTCTTTACAAAACACTTAATGACAATCACAATGATGCAGGGAAGTAAGCAATATAATATTAAACATGAAATATACAGAGACATGTATTTCCTGAGGAGACCCATAAAGGGAAAAACCTCTTCTTCTTGATATGATAAGTAATCTTTATTTTCTTTACATTATCATTCTTATGAGCTCCAACTCCTCTTGAGGATACAACCTCTATTTTACAAGCAACAACTTGTTGAGAGCACCAACTCTCTGGTTTCTCTAGCACCCACTAGAAGGAAGCACCAACTCCCTAAGTGTTCCAGCACCAACTGGATGGAAGCACCAACTTCCAGTCACACAGGCACCAACTTGTATAATAGAGAACAATAGTTATCCCTTGCACTACCCTGCCACCCTGGCTTTTTTGGCTGCAACCAGATGGAAGCTACAAATCCTTGTGTTCAAGCACCCACTTGAAACTCTGAGGACACCAATCCTCCCTAGCACCTCCCTACCACCCTGAAATATAAATATTTGCTTTTTACAACTTTGTCACAGTGATACAACATTTATCTATGGCTTACCAGTCTCATCAATGTTCTGCTACACGACTCTGCTCTGCCTGCATCAGTGTCTCTCTCTCCTCGCGTTTGCTGCGCTTTCTGTTCTTCTCTCAGATATGTGTCTCTGTTCCTTGCTTCTTCTGCGCTTCAGCTCCTACACACCACATGATTCTACCCGCATGAATCATGCTCAACAACATCTCTCATCTCTTCTTTGTTTTGCATTTTTATACTCTCTGTGCACCTTCTGCATATATCATGCGCAATGATTCTGCATGCTCTTTACATCGTCACTGTTCTTCCCTACAGGTTGTTCACTGCAGCTCCTCCTCATGCCTGCATTGCTCAACAATAGAAATCCCTTCACTTCTCTATTTTGCATTCTTTTCTCACATCAATTCATCTCCTGATCAACATGGTAACTCTTCATCTTCTCTAGCAGTTCTGTTCCTTGTGAGTTCATCATCAGTGGTCGTTATGATGAGATCCCTAAGCTTCTCTGGCAATCGAGACTCTTCATCTTCTCTGTCATTTACAACTAGTCAACTATGGCTTCTTTGGCTCCTATCCCATTCCTTCACGTGACCACTGATGATGACCAAGTGCTTATTCAAAAGGTGCTTCCCGATTTCTGTCTAGTGAGTGCTGGCTCCATTTCACGATATGACCTTGGGCTATGAGCTTCATGTGACCAAGCGATTGTGGGTGCATTCAAAGGTGGTTTAGACCAAACTTATTTTCACCTTGCAAATCACCACGAGCCTCCACACGTCCTTTCTCCAAAACCATAGTTTAGATTGTGGCATGCTTACGAAAAATTAAGGCCCTAGCATTTTCTTGCCTCGCAATGGAGCACGACCGTCAATCTCACGATCCTAACTGTGCTCTTGAAAATRTGGTTTAGATATGTCCTCTCGAGTCCACAGACCAGATCTCTCCTTCCTCCATCAATGAMTGAGGTTTCTTTCATGATCTGGGCTTCGGGAGTTTCAAGTCTCAAATCTTGTTGATACTGACTGGATATGTTTTGGAATGGAAGATCTGATGACATCTGTCCTCTTCAATCGACGGCTCTGCCTTCTTTCCTTTGTCCATGCCTGATCCTTAGTCTCAACARTCATATGACACGTGTCCCTCCAAACCAACGGATGAGATCGATTTCGCGATCTGGGCTCCCAAAGTTTCAAAACTCAAATTCTTGTTTTCTCCCGGAGCATTTTACCCGGAGTCCACGATCCAACGATGCATGTCCCTCTCGGATCAATGGTTGAGATCTCCTTCATGTCTTTGGACTTCATAGATTTCAATTATCAACCACTCATTCATCCTTCCTTTTCTTTTTCCCTGAGTTGACAATCCAGTGCCCTCTTAAATCTAACGACTATCCTTCGCTCTGGGACTTCGGCCTTCAAGACTTCATGTCTTTGGGTGAGTACTGGTGGTAAAACTCTCAAAAGAAAACTCCCAGAGTGATGTAACTCTTGCATCACTCGATGTCGTGTCATGAGTTGAGCAGCTGCCACATGTCATTCAGATTTGTGATTTCCACGTACCTAAAATGCCGAATCAACTTGACACTTGTCATTGTCTGATTGCACCATGTGTCCTTGCTGACGTAGTCTACCACGTGTCCTTATCGAATCAATGGTCCTCATTCTCCCTTTGATCAATGACTATGATCAAATTGTGACTTTGCGTGTCGGGTGTTTGAACATGAGCCAACCCTTACTCTTCCAACTCTCAATATCCAAAATACTCTAGATAAATGGCCCACATCTCTCTATGATCGAACAGTCCAGATCTTATCAAGATTTCATGTTTCACGAAGTTGGAGGAATACTCACCTTTGAATTTACCAGTTCGCAAGTCAATGAAATGATGATCTCTTGCCACGTGTCCTTTGGATCCAACGGTTCAGATCTCATCGCGATTTCACATTTCAGGGAGTTGGAGGATGGCTCTCATCCATTATCCTCTTTGTAGTTATACTGGATCCGAATGCCGTTGGTCCTCAGTGCTCAGATCCAATGGATAAGATATGTACTTCTCCTATGTGCTTCCTCTGGTCACTGGACTTTGATCTAATGAACATCAGGTATTCGGGATTGGTGATTCAACGACCACTGTCGCTCCTCCTCCCGAGCTTTGGCTTTCTCAAATCTCTAAGTGTCAAAGGCCATGACCTCTAATCCTTCTGCAATCCTTGATGTATGGGATCTCTTCTGCACATCTCAAAATGTTATCTCTCCTGAGATTTGATCTCTGCATATTATTTTCTTCTTCACTGAGCTTTGATCTCTGTTTCTGTTTTTCCATCGATGCACACTCTGATCTTGCCATCAATGACAAGCACACTCTGCCTATAAACATGCCAACATCCATTGTTATTATGTCCAACATATGATATTCAAAAATTACAAGGGTTTTCCCTTGTTGAAGTTGTAGGTTTATGAAAACTATCGTAGAATTTGTAGTTCTGGTTGACCAAAAACCCTTGGTCGAGACCTTTTTCACCAATACTATAATCTTATTGGTAAAAAACTTGCAAACTCTTGGCTATAAAAAACTCCTAGCCTAGAGTTTTTTTGACTTTTTGAACAACCTCATCATGTTTCCCTCAGCACACCTCACTCCAAAAAGTGTTACCCATATTTGTGTTTTCATCCCCAATTTGCTAGGTTGGTAGGCCAATAAACCTCCAAACCTAGTGAAATTACCTCACTAAGCATTGAAATAAATGGTTTGCCTCCTAAAGGAAAATTACTCATTTCATTATGTTGTTTCTTGTCCAAACTCAGTGATTGACCTCATGGGTCTTGAACTCATCGATTAGATATTAGTCTTGAACGAGTTATTTATAAAGTGTAATTCTCTAGTTCGACATTTTAATCATGCAGAGTGTTAGGGTCCTTAAAGGCCACACACTGCCTTCTTCTCCCTTATTTTTCCTTGAATTTATCCTAGTAACCTTATATTTATGTTTGGTTGTCCCTCCTCTCCATTTCATTTTACAAATTTAGATTCATTTGGATGACTTCCAACAAGTAGACAAATTCCCTAGTTAGCTCCGTAGTGATGTGCAACACCCCATAATGACTTAGATATGTTTCCCTTCATAAAATTCAAATTTTGGAGTATGGGGGCTCCTAGACGTCATTCTCAAGCTTCCTTTGATGTATGGAAATTGACATGGAGTTATAGAGTGGTGAGTGTAACACCCTTGTTTCCCCCAACTTGCAAACACAATTATATTCATGCTAGAAAGCTATGGATAGATTTGCTACATGTGGATTTTGGGGAAATACTGAACCTGATCTAAAGAAGGTAATGTGAATATTTCTGTTAATAATGTAAAAAGGAAAATGTTGAATAATTGTTGAAGGTGTTACCTATACAGAGGGAATGGTGAGGGGAACCATGACTGGATGAGATGACCACTGCCAAGAAGTACTCTGCTGAATTAAAAATGTTCAAACCAAAAACTGTTCTCTACCTCAAAAAAATTTAATTACCGGTCAAGTTGGTGGTTGGTTGGTCCTCCTTCGAAATCAATGAGAGTATGGGTTTCTGATCTCACCCACAAATTATGGGTTTTGACCCACAAAATCTTGTTGTAGAGGTTAAGAAAAGAGGGAAATCATGGGAAGAGAAGAAAGGATACACATGAATGGGTCTAGGGACCATATTCGAAGAAGAAGAGTGTGTGCAATTCTCTGGTTTTGAAGAGAACTAAGAAAATAAATTATTCTAGGTAAAAGAACTGTTGGGCAACGTTTTCTAATCAAGCTGATAAATGGGGCTGTAGAGAAATATAGTGATTGAGTGAAGCAATCACAACATGACCCCTTGCTTGGTGGATATAAGATTGGACTGCCAGGTTTCTGTTGGAAAAGGACAGTAACTTCATCCCTTGTTGTTTGTTGGGGAAAAGAAGAACTCTCTCGCATGGCATCATACTCTGTCTAAGGGGTGGCCATCTATGGAATACACCAAGAGCGGTTGTGCCTATGGTTGGGTGGAAAGTGGCATACCCTTGAACAATTGCCAACTATTTCTAAGTTTCAGATAAGTGTTTTACGTGTCTTGTATTGTCATGACTAGTTTATTTTATACTATGGATTTCTTGTGCTAGATAATTGTAGAATTTATTATCCTATTCAAATTATGGAATTGTCACTCTAATAATTTGGTTGGATGAGAAATATGAAATAAAGTCTGGAAAACATATTTCGTTTTTGGTTTTCTGCCTGTCTCTGTTTGGAAAGGGAAGTTGTTAATAATGTGTTATTACTCAGATTAGGAACAAAGTGTTGGATGATCACCTATAGTAATATGTATGAACAAATCCAAAAGTATTAGTAAATTCAATTCACTAAAATCCACATAGAGCAGCTTGGTAATTAGGAAAATGCAATTTCTATTAGAAACTTGAAAGCTGGGCTGCTGGCTTTGGTGTCTTTGTTGGTCTGGAAAATATACTAGACTCATAACTTGAAGGAAGTTTAGATCCCTGGTTGATATTAAGGAAATAAGCCCAATGTTAAAGAGAGACAATGTATTTTAAAAATAAATAATGAGAAAAGAATGAGAAATTCAAATTTAAGCTGTAAATTTGAAATAAATAATATTTAGAGTTTAATGAAATGTGATTAATTAAGCTTCATTAGAATTTGGTAAGAGAGGAAATTTTACCATGAATTACATAGTAAATTTGATGTTCAAAGGGGAAATATTTGGGAATAGTAACTTATCCCTAAAATAATAAAGTGATGCATGTAAATAGAAGATTAATAAATTCTGGTAAAATCATAGTTTTACCATGGGGGATTTTATTTCCAAGAAATGTAATATTCTGGAAAATAATTTAAACAAATAATTTGCATAAATTTATAAATGTAAATGTATAATTCTATGTTTTCTGGACGAAGTTGCATGAATAGTGAAATGTGGTAACTACTGGTAAATTCCCAATTTTACCATTTAAATGTTCTAATACTTGAATAATAAGGATGGAAACTATTATACTACAACTAGAAATTTGTTCTTGGTGCCTGAGTAATGGAAAACTTGAAATCTTTCCCTCTTGTGCAAAAGTTTAAATTTTTACTAAGTTTCCTAATTTTAAGAATAATTCCCGCTATGCACTCCTGGAAGAATTTTGGTAAACGTATTTTATTTATTTATTAAAGGCCTAGGAAATATACTTTCCTCCTCTCTCTCAACGTATAAACAATATTAAGACCAATCCATCATAATACAAAGAAATGAGCAAACATTTGGAGTGCGTCGACCGATGGAGTTTTAAACATTACAATATTAAATATTCATATTAAGACCCTTTCAGAGTCTAGCCATCAGAGTAAATGGAAGGGAGTGTTTGAATGAAGAGCGAAGATATCAAAGTGATTGCACGAGTGTTAGAAGGTCCTGTTGATGGGTCATAAATCCCTTTAACTCAACAATAGGAACCAAACCCGCCACCGAGGCCCAATTAGATTCTGCAACATTTAATAGTGGAATGGTTCTCCAGATATTGTGATCCAGTCGATTAATCAATGGGCTTTACGTTTTCTTGTGAAGGTCTCTCCTTCAGTTCATAGATTCTCTCTTTTTTTATTTTCTCTTAGGTGTGACTGGTAAAAGATGGAAAGCCAATATAAACCAACTAGGCAACAAATGGGAAACAAACTTAAACTATTGGAGGAGAGGCTGGACTTGRGATAACCCTTATACCCTAGCAYGAAGACAATGATAATATAACACATGCCTAGTACTAATACATTAACCACGTGAGTACAATTATTGATTGGGATACAAATTATCAAAAGAAAACATGTATGTGATAAATAATGGCAGGTAAAATAATTCACTCAACTCTAATCATCAATCACATAATAACACAAATATTCAATTTCATCATTAAAAAAAGAACCATAAAACATTGCATCAGATAACTTATCAATAGATTTAATAACTCTTACTCGTTACTGCATCCATTCATGAGATGAAATATGAAATAGTTCTTCTCCACATCCAATCATACACGCATTTGATGAAAACATAAACTTGTCTCAGGTCCATAAGGACTTCTCAAGTAAAGGTAACTCCAAACTAATTCTTAACAAAACAAAAAATGAGAGTTTTTTGCAAAAACCATCGACCAATAACTAATCGGTCTATGCTCTTATTTATAACATAAAATTCACTGAAAATAACGGCTAAAGTGCAGATAAGTAAAACAAAATTCACCATGTGGCATTCTCTCCTATCAATTTGTCTAAGAGTCATCTCAAGATATCCCTTTAAAAGGGTGACTCTTCTCGTACTCTGATCATTGGATGAACAACTCCAAGTAGGTATTCGTGTATGGGAATCTATGTTGTTCCATCGGGGCCGCCTAAATCTCTCTGATCTCTACCGCATGTGCCTGATACTTGACTAGACTGGCACTTAACTATTGCAGCATAGCTCGAGCTTTGATCTGGTGTTCCATAAACTGTCGCACCTGACCTGGCACTGTGTCTATCACCTTTACTAATTCTTCGGCCCATGATGAGTCTTGCTCGATGTGCAATTTGACTATGTTGTGCAAGTCGTCGAAGTCATCGGTTGTGCCAAACTCAGGGAGTCCGATATCCTTCACTGCCTTGTTGATTTTGACTCAACCCCTCTCGCACTTGATCCATTTTATTGAATCTCACGATGAGGATCCTGAGCCATTCTTTCTCAATACTTGGAGGTATCTTTCCTGCAATCAAAATTAAAATCATTTAGAGACTACATATAAAACAACACTTGGTAAAATATATGTATAAAGTCTAAGCGTAAAGAATCCAGATAGGTACATACCATGGGAACCCCTCAAAACATAAGATGGGGCATGCGAAACAATAGAAGCTTCAGGCTTGAGCCCCAAAGTGCCTAGGATTCATTCTTACTCATAGCAGACATTATCGAAGATTCAAAGGGAGGTTCCTACCTGTGTGAGAAAATGATGGTATCACACCATGTGGAGGCTAAAGTGGAAGATGTTGTGTCGGAAGGAAGGACGTTGGAATCCACACCTCCCCAGTAGCAGATACCCCGGAGAAGGGGAAGGCCAAGAAAGAATAAGGAAGTTGGGGAAAACCAAATCCCGAGAAAGTCGTGCGCAAGATCGACCATTGAGGAATTACTTATGCGTGCTACCCGGCTAGAGCCTATCGAAGCCACAAGTCGGGGAAGTAGGAGCATAACGAGGGGGATAGGTGCCATGGGTTCTAATGTTCGAGAGCCAACTCAGCAGCTAAAGCAGGCACAACTTGCTATTGATGAACTCTACTCGGAAAATAGAGAATTAAGATGACAATTGGCGGCAAAGACCCTTGAGGTGTCAACATCACAAGGTCATGAAGGGAACATGACATGGATCAAGAGACAACTCTAGGAAGTGCAAGATACAATCGTGTAGCTGTGTGAAGCACAAAGGGTGTGAGAAGAAAAAAATATGAAAACATCTCAGGGAACGTGAAGCAGGCAGGGAGAAAGTCCGCGTGGACCTTGTCACTGCACAGAAGAGGCATGACAGACATGGAACTGAAGACCAGTGACTTAGCTCACGGGTATTGGTCGGACTCGGGACTTTATTCAAGTTATGCACTCTAAACTAAACCTGGGATTTCTGATGCCAAAAAGGTATCAGGGATCGACGTCCGAGGATAAACCTATCGTGTAGTTTCCTTTGGGTTAGCATCCTCAAAAATCTCAATGCCAAAAAATTTTTGGAAGTCGATGATTGGAGAAAAACTTTAGCATAGTCTGGATGTTCATCATGATTTTATCTTCTCTGATTTTGCTAAGCGCGTCGAGTATCGGCTATTGCTATTGGTGATATCATTTCTTTCTTCGTTTAACGTTTACTCTTTTTTCCTTTTACTGACACTGAAGGGGATTGGTTGTTGGAGATATCCTTGTGTGATGCTTGTCACGAAAGAAAACTTCATTTGGCCGATGTCGATGAATATCAACTCTCGATGACTGCGGTTTTTTGAGTGATTTTGTTTCATCCTTTAATTCCTTCCAATGCCAAATCTTTGAGCGCGTCGGGGGGAAGTGTTTTGGCTGCTGATTCCTTATTTAAGCGTTAAGTCTTTTTTAATTCATGAGTTTTCATAGATTTAAGCAAACTTTGGAATACTTAATGAGAGTAAAAAATGATAAGCAAAGGCAACATTTTTCATAATGAAGTCGAATTAGACAATGCAAAAGATCAAGTGGTACCCAAAAAGTAAAATTTGACATAGGATGTTTGGGGTGTGTTGAGTGCTCAACAAATGCCGATTGACTGGGCAAAAGTAGAATCTTTGTTCCTCCTTCGGGCTCGGCTGATGCAAAATATGGTGGAGAACTTAACTAGTTTTAAATCAGAGCCTCTTTTACCCTTGTATTCAAAGTTCTCCGGTTGGTGCCTCCAGGTCTGCCTGTGGGGTTTTCAACCTTTATTCCTCCTTCATTTCCTATAACCCTGACTCATGCCCTCTTTTGATAAGAGTCTAGTAAAGAGTTCACTGGCATGGAGACTTTAGTTACCTTTGCTCACTTGATACGGTGTTTCTCCACTGCCAGCGAGCATCCATAGCCCTGACGAAGATATCTGCATACCCTCCCCTACTGTGCGCTCATTTGATATAGTTAACTTTTATTTCGGTAGAATTCCCTGAGCGAGTGGAAGAGGATGACGTCTATTATTTTGCAAGATGAGATGGTTAAGGTAAAACTTACTAGCTTCGTCTTTGAGGTGCATGTAGTCCTTTCTAGCTTTCCTTCTTTCCCTTAAGGTCTTACCAAACCACTAAGAAGACACTTCTGACATTTCTCCAAAGTTTTTCATTTGTGCAGGTTAGATAGAGAGCCCTTTGAAACAATTGTAGGTTCCCCAATGCTTCTCATGTTTGTATGTGAGCGACGTGTTAGGAAGAGAGTTCGCTATGTCGCATGATTTGGGGTCAACCATTTTCTTGATAAACACAATATTCAAAAGCGCAGAAGTCCAAATAGAAAAAGAAAACAAGAAATGCATTTCACAATTGACCTAGCTAGACACAAAATCATGAAAATACGCACACAAAACATAAAATATCCTTTTTTTTTAATGGAAGTATTTTTTTAGGGCTTGGCCATTCATTGGGAGGGTGTCAGGTTCCCCCATTAGATTCTATAACCGATAAGTGCATGCCTTGATCTTCTCAGCCACCTGAAAAGGCCCAAGCCATAGATTCTAAAACTTAGAATGTTTGCCTTTAGGTTCGTTTGCTCTGTCCCATTTCAAGACTAAGTATCCTACTTCAAAATTTTTCTCTTTAGACTTATGCTTGTCAAACCATATTTTAACGATATGCTGGTGCGCTATGAATTTTGATTTATCTTTCTCCCTTTCTTCTTCTAACATGATCAAGGTGTCATTTCTTTGTTGTAAGGTTGATGAGGGATGCCCCCTGGACTCTTGAGAAAGTTGAAGAGATGGGAGATATAGTCCGTTTGGGAGAATGGCTTCTTGTTTGTATACTAGAAAGTATGGGGAATTTCCTATAACTTCCTTGGGTGTAAATTTATCTTCCCATAAAGCATTGTGGAGTAGATTATGCCAATTCCTCTAGTTATCTGCAACCATTTTCTTCAATATCCTTACTAGGTTCTTATTAGTTGATTCTGCCACTCCATTCCCTATAGATAATAATTTGCAGAGTATCTAATTATGATTCCTTTGTCTAGGGAAAACTCTGTTAATAAGGTGGAAGAAAAATAAGATGCATTATAAAAAACAAGAACATAAGGGACACCAAACATTGTGATTAGTTGTTGTTCTATGAATTGGATTACCACCTTCTCGTTTACATGGGTTAGAGGAATGGATTCTACCCATTTAGTGAAGTAATTGGTGGCAATAAGTATGTAGTTGTGTTGTTTTGAAGATATTGGTGTAATTTCTCCTATGATATCTAGCCCCCATTGCTCAAAAGGCCTAGAAACGGTTACCGGTTGGAGTGGGACCGCTGCTCTCTTCTCTCCCCCAACGCTTATTTGACAAGTTTTACAGTTTCTAGTGTAGGTGTGAGAATCCTTGAACAAAGTGGGCCAATAATAGATAGCTCTCAGTATCTCACGAGTGACAATATCCTTTGTAGAATGTCCACCTGCAGGGACGTCATGGAGGTCCTTCAGAACTTTGTCTGCATCTTCACATTCAAGGCATATTAAAAGTACCCCATCATAATTAACCCAGAAGAGTACCGAATTTATGAGGCGATATTGTGCAGATTTTAACCTGAGAGTCATCCTTTCCTTGGGGTTTAGGTCTTCTGGGCAATTCCCATGATGCAAGAGATAAGTCAATTTATCATACCAAGACTCTTTCCCTGGGGAAATGTATGAAGCTTCACCACACCATAATACCATTTCATTCTCCCATCCAGAGTCTTCATTTACTTGGTCTCGAGCCTCAACTACCAATTTGCATAATCCTTGTGCTTTAACTAATTTAATAGGTTTTATATCTAGATCAAATTCTTGGACTACTGCCATCTAGTTCCCTCTTCTTTCCCCCATCTCTTGTTGAGTAAATAAGAATCGAACTACGGGGTGAGGCATAATTACTTTGGTATGGTTCTTGAGGATGTAAGATCTGAAATGTTTTATTGCTTTATAAACTGCATAAGCCTATTTATCTATAGCATGATAATTTAGTTCAAATCCTTGGAGGTTAGTGCTCATGAACGACATCAGAGATTTGTTGTTGTCATTATCCTTCTGAGTCAAAACTGTAGCTAATGATTGATCAGAGGCAAAAGTATAGAGGAAGAAATATTTGTTGAAATCGGGACTTCGCAACACGAGGGCTTGAGATATAACAATCTTAATATTGCTGAAATCCTCCTTCCATTCACCATCCCACTTAAAATCAACGTCCTTTCATATCATTTTTTGTAGGGGTTTGATAGTTTCCGCGAAATCGAGAGTGAATTTCCTCACAAAATTGATTTTCCCGAAGAACGATTGCATAGCTTTTTTGTTGTGAGGCAATGGAAGTTGAGCTATAGCCTTAATCCTTTCTGGGTCTATGCGAATGCCTGCTTGAGATATAATGTGGCCTAGCAGCTTATGTTATTCGATACCGAAAATAGTTTTCTTAGGGTTTAAGGATATACCGTATTTTCTACACCTTTCAAAAATTTAGGTGAAGTGTTGGATGTGATCTTCTCTGTTCTTTGAATACACAGTCATGTCATCCAAGTAAAAYAATACACACTTGTTGATTAGTCCCCGAAATTCCACATCCATGGCCCTCTGGAAGGTCTCTCTTGCATTGATTAACCCAAAAGGCATGCGTTTATAAGMAAAAGTTCCCCACTTGGTTCGAAAGGTAGTTTTTAAGTGGTCTTCTTATGAAACTAGAACTTGGTTGTAACCTGAGAAACYGTCTAGTAAAGAGAAAATCTCAAAGACAGACACGGTCTACAAGAGCCGCTCCATTGGAGGAACTGGGTAGTTGTCCTTTTCTGAAGAGGAACTGGGTAGTTGTCCTTTTCTAAAGCTATGTTGAGGTTTCTAAAATCTAAGCATAGGCGAATCTCCCCAGACTTTTTCCTTACAGGAACCAAATTAGCTACCCATGTAGAATGTCTAACCTGGAAGACAATTTTGTCATTTAACAATTTCTTCAACTCTTGACACATGAGAGGTTCYAGGGAAGGGTGATACTTTCAGAGCTTCTGTTGGAATTGTTTTACTTCAGGTTTTAACGGGATAGTGTGTTGATTGATACATGTATCATAAGTTTTCAGATCTCGGTAGGACCACAGAAAGAGATCTGCCTGAAGAGTTTGAGATAAGATTTTCTTTCCTCTTTATATATTGTCCTACCGAGGTTTACATTTTTTGGGTTTTTCGGGGTTCCAAGATTTATAGTTTCATGCATGGGACATGAACTACCGGTATTAGCGTTTTTGGACCCCTTAAATCGTTCTTTCAGGTCAAAAATATTTTCTAAATTAGCTATCCCCTTCAGGATTGTGTGAGACCTCAATTTGTTCGTTGGTTGACCTGTATGAAGGTTGGTTCCCGTTGACTATCCCTGGAATACTTCATCATCAATGGCCAAGTCTTTTGTAACATACCCACCACGGCCTAATAGATTTTTTGTCTTTTTCTCCTTTTTCTCGAGGGACAGAATCCCCAAGTTCCTACGAGGTCCTAGTGCAGGCTAGCTCTTCCTGTTGGAACCTTCACTAAACCAATCCACCGGTTCTTTCATTGAAAACCTGTCGTGTACAACTCAAGCACCAATCGCGGGTTTCACCTCCATGTGATCATCGGTTATGACCCCGGGCAAAGCCAAGAGGCAACTTTCACAATTTGCGACTCAGCGATGTTCGAGAGTCAAGTCCTTCGACTCATCAAACCTCGAAACCCAAATTTGTACCTTCATTGAGATTGAAGGCTACAAATCTCCCCTTGATCCGACGGTCCTAGCCATATCGGGATTTCGGTAACTGAAAGTTTGAAATGAAAGAGAGTCAAGTATTTTGACTCTTCGAACCTCGAAACCCGATACACGAGTTCTTGTACGAGATCCAATGACTCACGGGATTTCAGAGCTTTCCCCAAACTCTGACTGCTCACCACGCGTCTCCCCTGATGGACGGTCTAGATCCTTTCGAGACTCCTCTTTTCTACCATGTGAACCTGTCCTGTGACCTAGGGCTCATACTCCAAGCACGTCTGGGTTTCGTGTACCGGGATTTCACGACTGGCAAAGACGAGGGGTCTTCCCCTTTGGTTTCCCTGGGTGCTGAGATGCCAAAATACCAAAACCTATTGACACCAAACTGATTTGGAGTTTCACAGACCGAGACTTCGCAACTTGCGAAGACAAGGGGTATCACCCTTTGGTTTCCCAGGTGCCAAAACGCCGAAATGCCGAAACTTACTAAACTGAATCGRAGTTTCTCATACCGGAACTTTGTGGCTTGTGAAGACAAGGGGTATCACCCTCTGGTTTCTTGGGTGCCGAAACGTCGAAATGCCGAAATCTATTCATACTAAACTGATTCGGAGTTCCGCATACCGAGACTTCACGACTTGTGAAGAYGAAGGGTATCGCCCTTTGGTTTCCCGTGTGCCAAAATGTCAAAATGATGAAATCTATTCATACTAAACTGATTGTCCAGATCACTCCTRTATCAGTGACCACGATCACATCGCGATTTCGCGAATTGTGAGATCGTGCAATCCTACCTTTTGACCTCTCCAGGTCGCGGGTCAGCGAAATGATACCCAACTGCCATGTGTCCTATGCCAATGGATGGATCCGAATACTTTGGGACTTTTAGTACATTGCCAAATCCACTCTCCTACCTACGCAAAGGATAAGGTCGATGGGCAATAGAGCTCCAATAGATCCTTTAGAGGGTTCTTGGGTAAATTATCCCTAGGCTTGTTGACCTGACCAAAATTCCTTCCTGAGTCGTCGAGCTATAAAATCTGTGGTAAGGGTAAAGTAAACTCATGGGTTTACTATCATGGTTGTCCTTTCAAGGGACTCACTCCGGCTCTAGAGTATGAGGAAACTTCCCGGGAGGAGGTGCCTTCGGGAAATTACACCAGGGAATAGTGCGAGTCAAGTAGATGGGACAATTCTCAAGGGAATGGACTCGTATTCTGAACCTACTCATTCTATACATAACCGATTATGATTATACTAGTATAAGCATGCATCCATTACCTCAAATCAAAACACAAGGCAAACACTTCTATACAAAAACCATTTATGAGCGTATAAAACATGAGCATGCATTCAGTATTCAAGATACAAGATATAATCACTTATCAGAAAACACCAGGTGTGACGCGACTGCTGAGATGGGTGCTCATTTCCACCCAACCGTAGGCTCAGTGACTCCAAATGGATTTACCACTATCCACCCCCAAGCTAGACCACGAGGCTTGAGATTCAGTCTCCTACTTCCAACTCAATGGAAGTCAAGGACAAAGGTTACTCTCCTTCTCCTATGTTCATAACTCTCTGTATTTCTAGAGTTTTCTCCAGTTCTCTTTCGCAATCCCTGTCACGCGTGTTCTCCTCTCTTCTCCCCACTTATCACACTTCCTCTCTTGCCTTTTCTCTGCAAGATTGCATGTGGCTCTAATTTCCCCATCCGCGGTCAGGTCTGGGAGTTGTTACGGATGGGAAGTTCACCCCCATCTCCTCATTAACTCTTGAGGAGCCTCCCCACCTACCAATCCGATGGGAAATCCATTCCAGGGTCAGAGAGTTTCTTTGGTCTTTGAGCAAGTAAAACTAGTACAGTACTGGCTCGGTGGAAGTTATTGCAACCATTCCAGGTCCCTTCCACCACCTCTCATTAGCTGTCGTGGTCTCTTTTAGCACATCCCCCTCTCAGCAGCCATGCAACACATATTCATAACATAATTTACATTCATCAACCTTTTATAAAAAGGTCCATCAAATCAAACATTCGTGTCTTTGAGTTTGCCATAGTTCTTGGCCAATATAGTTATTTTTACAGACTGGGGGAAACAGGGTGTTACATATTTAAAATTATCTTGGTTAGTCAGAAAGTTTATGATCTATTCATCTCCTTCAGTGAACATAGGGTTTATATAATAGTTCTACAGTGAACCGAGAATCTTGATAATACTCTAGAGGTGATATCCTTGAGGCAGCGGTGGCCAGAGAATCAACAAGAATGTTCTTCGCTCTGGGAATTGCTCTAATGTTGAAAGCTTCAAAATTATCTATTAGCCTATGCACTTCCTGTTGGTAATCCTTTAGGTGTGGAGAATTGCAATGTATATTATTCCTTATCTATCTGAAAATGATTTCAAAGTCCTCAAAAACCTTCAATTTTTGGACGTCTAGGTCTATGGATTTTTTTAGCCCTTGTACTAGAGCTTCATACTCGACAATGTTATTTGTGCAGTCGAATTCTAGTCTACAATACAAGAAATGTCATTTTCCCTTCGGGTTAATGAGGATACACCTTGCCCCAGACCCTTCTTTCGATTTCAATCCATCAAAATATAGGGTCCAAACTTGTGGGGAAAATGTATCAACTTCCCCTTCCCTATTACTTTCCCCTTTTCTTCTTGCTAGTTTTGTGATTTCCAATGCAGGTTCTTGGTAGAAGAGGGTTTCTTCCGCCATTGTCGACAAATCCTCCTGAAAAATCATTTCAGATTTCTGAGTGAGAGGGACATCAGATGAAAGAGGGGAGAAGTTCCCGAAGTAGGAATCACGGGAATAATTTCCTAGAACAGGGAAATCTGTCGATGAGGGTTCATTTAGGGTTTCTAGGTCAGTGACAGTAAGTTTCAGATGCCTTTCCCTATCAATTCTGATCATATTTTTGTATCCCTTCAACGATAGCCAAAGGTGTGCCCAATATGTACTAAAGTATCCATTTAACTTCTCATACCAATCTTGACTTAGTAGTAACCCATAATCTTCTGGGCTATCTACTACAATGATTTCAATCACTTGCACAAACTTAGGATGTGTTGCTGTTTTGATCATTACATCTTTGAGTTCTCCCATGACTTTGACCTGGGTTCTGTCTAGTTGTATTGCATGTTTAACGCTTTTGAGAGGAAAGAAATTTATTTTTTTGCAAATAAACAAGGGAATAACATTGGAAGATGCTCCTAAATCGACCAGACAATTGTGGAGGTTCCTGTTGAACACTTCAAATGTTAAAAAGAATAGTGGGAAAAAAGGTTTTCCCTTCTTATCTTCCAAGCAAGAGTTTACAGTTGGTTTATTTACTAGATCTGTGGGAGTTAGATTTCTTTCCTGATCATTTCTTGTCCTAGGGTTTTCTACTGATTTCAAAGCTTGTAGCAAGAAGTTTTTTTGCTGAGGGATTCTACTTATGTCCATAATTGATATATTAGCCTTCAAATTCTTCAAATATTCAACTATGTTGTAATCCAGTTTGGGTGATTCTCGGGTATAGATGCTTATAGGGTTCTTATGGGGAGAAAAAGGTGCTTTCGAGTGATCAGAAGTTGATATCCCCCCCCGATTTTTGGGTAGTAGTAAGGTCGTTTGAGACGGGTTGGCCTTTACTTCATGTTTTCACCACTGAGACCTCTGCGGGTGGTTCTTGAGACTCATATAAGTCGTCGAAAGGAATGATTAGGTCAGGATACCATATTAGCATGGCTATATCTTTTGGTGGATCAATCTCTTCCTRATCACCAACATTCATAACGGAACCTCTTGGTTGTTTGGTCAAGGATGCTTCATCTAGAAACCAATTTTCCATCAAATTCATGGCGTGCACCCATTGAGGGAAATCTCTTTTAGAGTGGTTTTCTTGGTGATAAGTACAGAAAGAATCAGATGTTACATTTACAAAATCGATATTCAAGTTATCTGGGGGAGGTTCAATTGATTTGAATGGTGGGTTCCTTTTAAAGATAGGCTTATAGGGACTTTGGCCTTGGTTTCCCTCCCCGACACTTCTTTTCATGTCTATGATTTTGTTGGATAACTTCTTAACCATGCGTTGTAGGCCCTCTATGTCCCCACTTCCCTTTTTAGGAGCTTGTTCTGCCTTTTTCCCTGGGGGTCTAGTGAGAAATAGCCCTCTCCGGGGAGGGGGTCACCACTGAGACCTCTGCGGGTGGTTCTTGAGACTCATATAAGTCGTCGAAAGGAATGATTAGGTCAGGATACCATATTAGCATGGCTATATCTTTTGGTGGATCAATCTCTTCCTRATCACCAACATTCATAACGGAACCTCTTGGTTGTTTGGTCAAGGATGCTTCATCTAGAAACCAATTTTCCATCAAATTCATGGCGTGCACCCATTGAGGGAAATCTCTTTTAGAGTGGTTTTCTTGGTGATAAGTACAGAAAGAATCAGATGTTACATTTACAAAATCGATATTCAAGTTATCTGGGGGAGGTTCAATTGATTTGAATGGTGGGTTCCTTTTAAAGATAGGCTTATAGGGACTTTGGCCTTGGTTTCCCTCCCCGACACTTCTTTTCATGTCTATGATTTTGTTGGATAACTTCTTAACCATGCGTTGTAGGCCCTCTATGTCCCCACTTCCCTTTTYAGGAGCTTGTTCTGCCTTTTTCCCTGGGGGTCTAGTGAGAAATAGCCCTCTCCGGGGAGGGGGTTGAGCTTCTTTCTTGACTAAGGAGACCTTACTTTCTTTGCATCCTTTCATTTGGAATTCAATCGTTTTGGCTTTTTCAAAATTCTCAGCTAGGGTTAGTTTTCCATCCCTCCTCACAAACATGAAAATAGAAGCTGAGAGAGCATTAGCGTATACTTTGATTTTCAACTCCTGAGTAGGTTTAGCTTCAGACTGGAATTTGTTTAAGATAGTGGTAAATCTTTGATTAAAGTCTTTGACCCTTTCCTTCGAACTCATAGTGGGGGTGAACAACTTGGCCATCAGAGCTCCCGTAGTAGTCTCTTTCGCAAATTTATCTAAAAAATCCTTTTGAAACTTCGTCCAACTAGTTATGGATCCTACAGGTAAGTTAAAATACCACGTAGAAGCCGAATTATTGAAAGTATAGGGGAAAAACCTGCAAACTACGTCTTCATGTTGGACATTCATCAGTCTAATATCCAGTATGAATTTCTTGATATGATCTTCAGACAATCCTGAGGTCTCAGGATCAAACTTAGGAAGTAACTTCTCTGGATGTCGGGGAAGGTTATGGACTCCCCCTGGGATGGCCAAATCATCTTTGGCCAACCAAGGTTGATTTTTTTGTGGTGGGTTTCCTCTTTCTTCATCATGGTCATTGTTGTCTTCCATATGTTCAGATCCTGAGTTAAAATCCTCCTCTTCTGAAAAATCATCTAGCTCAAAGACGTCGCCGACTGGCATTTCAGGGATTAGATTTGGAGGGTGTTCGATTTTGGTGATTGCGAAATCTATTAGGTCTTCTATTGTGTGCACAAAAACTTGGTCGGGGGTGTCGACCACTGGTCTGCTTATTTTTTGTGTTCGAGGAAGTATCAGAGCTAAGGATAGCGCACAGATCTATCAGGCATATGCTCTAGTGATTCTTCTAAATTGATTTAATTCCTCGTGAGGAAGAGCGTAAGGTATGTCAGGGAACAAGCGTTATTCCTCAAGTTGGGGTGAGTTACTCATTTCAAGAGTACTCAGTGTGTGTGGGATATCTTGGGAATGACTAGCCATGCACGTGGGCTATTTTGAATCTACAGGTTGTCTGAAATATTATATGGAATATGCATTCAACCATTCATTCTCAGGCCCTCCTTCTAGCACTAATTCTGTTGATGGGTCATAAATCCCTTTAACTCAACAATAGGAACCAAACCCACCACCAAGGCCCAATTAGACTTTTCAACGTTTAATAGTGGAATGGTTCTCTAGATCTTGCGATTTGGTCGATTAATCGATGGGCTTTACATTTTCTTGTGAAGGCCTCTCCTTCAGTTCATATGTTCTCTCTTTTTGTATTTTCTCTCAGGTGTGACTGGTAAAAGATGGAAAGCCAGTATAAACCAACTAGGCTTAAAATGGGAAACAAAATTAAACTATTGGAGGAGGTTCTGGGCTTGGGATAACCCTTACACCCTAGCATGTAGAGAATGATCATATACCACAGGCCTGGTACTAATACATAAACCACGTGAGTATTCCAATTATTGACTGAGATACAAATTATAAAAATAAAACATGCATGTGATAAATAATGGCAAGTGAAATAATTCACTCAACTCTAATCATCGATCACATAATAACACAAAGATTCATTTTCATCATTAAAGAAAGAACTATAAAACATTTCATCAAATAAATTATCAATAGATTTAATAGCTCTTACTTGTTACTGCATCCATTCATGAGACATAATAAGAAATAGTTCTTCTCCACATCCATTCATACACGCATTTGATGAAAACATAAACTTGTCTCCGGTCCATAAGGACTTCTCAATTAAAGGTAACTCCAAACTAATTCTTAACAAAACTAGAAATGAGATTTTCTTGCAACAACCATCGACCTTTAACTAATCGGTCGATGCTCTTATTTATAACATAAAATTATCTGAAAATAACTGCTAAAGTGAAAATAAGTAAAACAAAATTCGCCACGTGGCGTTCTCTCCTATCAATTTGTCTAAGAGTCATCTCAAGATATCACTTTAAAAGGGTGGCTCTTCTCGTAATCCGACCATTAGATGAACAGATCCAAGCATGTATTGGCGTATGGGAATCTATGTTGTTCCATCGGGGCCATGTAAATATCTACGATCTCTACTGCATGTGCTAGATACTTGACCAGAATGACACTTAATTGTTGCATCATAACCCGAGCTTTGATCGGGTGTTCCATAAACTGTCACACTTGACCTGGCGCTGTGTCTGTCACCTTTGCTAGTGCTTCAGTTCATGCTGATTCTTGCTCGATGTGTGATTTGACTATGTCGCCCAAGTCGCCAAAGTCATCAGGTGTTCCGAACTCAGGGAGTCCAACATCCTTCACTTCCTTGTTGATTTTGACTCATCTCCTCTCTCACTTGACCCATTTTCTTGAATCTCCTGATGAGGCTCCTGAGCCATTCTTTCTCAATACTTGGAGGTATCTTTCCTGCAATCGAAATTAAAATCATTTAGAGACTGCGTATAGAAAAACACTTGGTAAAATATATGTATAAAGCGTAAGTGTGAAGAATCCAGACTGGTACATACCTGTAAAGCTCACTAAACCTGGTTGTTTTATACTTACGGGATCTCTGCAATCTTTCAAATTGCTTACACCGATGCTTCTATTATAAATTCTGGATGTTCTGCATGTGTTCTACTCACCATCCGAGCTTATGCACTGTTGGTAATTCGTCTTGCAAGCCCAGTATGATCAATTTTTTTTCGCTTTGGGCCCTTGTCAAGTTCCCCATGCATAAGACGAATACGTTGTCACACCATGGGAACCCCTCAAAACATAAGATAGGGCACGCGAAGCAGCTGAAGTGCCAGGCTTGAGCCGCAAAGCGTCTATGATTCGTTCTTAATCGTAGCGGGCATTCCCGAAGCTTCAAAGGGAGGTTCCTACCTACGTGTGGAAACGATGGTATCACACCATGCAGAGGCCAAAGTGGAAGAAGTTGTGCCAGAAGGAAGGATGTTGGAAGCCACACCTCCTGAACAACAGATACCCTGGAGAAGGGGAAGGCTAAGGAAGAATAAGGAAGCTGGGGAAAACCAAATATTGATTGAGTCATGTGCAAGATCGACCGCTGAGAAATTACTTATATGTGCTACCCAGGTAGAGCTTGTCAAAGCCATAAGTCAGGGAAGCGGGAGCAGAACGTGGGGGACATATGCCATGAGTTCTAACGTTTGAGATCTGACTTAGCAATTGAAGCAGACACAACTTGCCATTGCTAAACTCTACCAGGAAAATAGAGAATTAAGACGACAATTGGTGACAAAGACCCTTGAGGTGTCAACATCACAAGGTCGTGAAGGGAACGTGATATGGCTCAAGAGATAGCTCTGGGAAGCAAAAGATACAATCGTGCAACTGTGCGAAGCTCAAAGGGTGTCGAAAGAATAGAATATGAAAACATCTCAGGGAATGCAAAGCAGTCGAGGAGAAAGTACGTGTGGACCTTGTCAGCGTGCAGAAGAGGTATGATTAATGAACTCTATTTTGTATTCTCAGATGTGGCACTGAAGATTGGTGACTTAGCTTGCGGGTATTGGTCGGACTCAGGACTTTATTCAAGTTATGCACTCTAAACTAAGCCTGGGATTGCTGATGCCGAAAAGGTATCGAGGATCGACATCCGGGGATAAACCTATCGCGTAGTTTACTTTGGGTTAGCATCCTCATAACTCCCGATGCTGAAAAAATTTAAGAAGTCAGCGATCAGAGAATTTTTTTAGCGTAGTCCAGATGTTCATCGTAATTTGATCTTCTTCAATTTTGCTAAGCACGTCGAGTATCGGCTATCAGCGATATCATTTCTTTCTTCGTCTAGCATTTACTCTTTTTTCCTTTTACTGACGCCGAAGGGGATCGGTTGTCAGCGATATCCTTGTGTAATTCTTGTCAAGAAAGAAAACTTTATTTTGTTGATGCTGATGAAGATCAACACTCGATGACTGCGGTTTTTTAAGTGATTTTCTTTCATCCTTTAATTCCTTCCGATGGAGAATCTTTGAGCGCATCGTGGGGAAGTGTTTTGGCTGCTGATTCCTTATTTAAGCATTAATTTTCTTTTTAATTCATGATTTTTCCTAGATTCAAGAAAACTTTGGAAGACTTAATGAGAGTAAAAAACGATAAGCAAAGGCAACATTTTTCATAATGAAGTCGAATTAGACAGTGCAAAAGACAAGTTGTACCCAAAAAATAAAATTCGACATAGGCTTTTTAGGGTGTGTTGAGTGCTCAATAGGTCCCACCTATATTTATAATATCAAATTAAACTTTGCTCGTTTGTAATTGGTTGTCAAACAAACAAGAGGAGCACACATGTTGAGAGTGCGAAGACATCATGGTGATGGCCTGAGTTGATATAATATTAAATATTATAATAATTAAACACAATTTCCTTTTCCTCTTCGGAGTTGACCATTGGTCAAATGAGAGGAGTACGCGCGATTAGACTCCGAAGAGTTCGAAGTATGATAACTTGAATACTATAAGGTTATACAATATATAATATTGCACATGAAGGTGGTTTGAATTACATATATAATTACGTGAAGACTTCAGTGAGAAGTCATAAGCCAAGGTCTGCGATTTATATGCCAATCAAGGTTATTAAACTGTAATATACTTAGGTTTAATTAAACTTTTTAGGACGTAGAATTCCCAAGGGAAAGAGAAAAGTAAATCCTCATTAATTACTAGGCCATAATTTTTAGGCTAAGTAAAAATGTAATTACGGGGGGAGGGTGTGATTAATTAGTAGAGAACTAATTATCTTTAATGAGGATTAAATAAATAAATATCGAGGAGCGGTGTTTTAATAAAATATTGATTAAGTAACTTAATCAATTTATAGGAAATGGAAAAATGTCAATCTCTGGTCGAGTGAGCCTTTGTACCCTATGATGATGTGGCATGTCATGATGGGTCTTCTTGTCAAGTGGATATTGAGCCATATGTCGTGTTACTAGACATGTACACAGTGGCAGCAGTGACCGAAGTGGCAAGTGAGAATTCAATCTCAGTCGTAGATCCCTGCAGGTCCCACATAAGCTAAGTGTAGTTGGAGTAGGAGAAGGGTTGTTAAATGTTGTGTGAGTTGGTGACTCAGAAGTAATCGAAGCCATTGATCTCCCAATCCCGAGGGACATTGGATTGGTGGGTTATATATGTCAGAGTGTGTGTATTCAGAGAGATTCTATCATAGCAGATTAGGTGTGAGAAGTCTGCTAACCTCGATGGGAGGAATCCGATGAAGAAACAAATCTATGAACTAGCAAACGAGGGAGTCAGTTGGGCCAAATGACATATGCTATGTTAGTTCCATGTAGGATGGAACAAGTGATGGGGAATCACGTGGAACTAAGATGGACTCCATGAATGAAAGTCTGAAAAATTTGGGAGACTATAACATTTGATCAAGAACTTAGTTTTGAACATGGTTAGAATCGTTGGAAAGCTCTTGACGAGTAAAAGACGAGGGTAGCCTCTAGAAGAGGCTTTGAGATGATCAAGAAAAGCGAAAATTTGATACCCTATCCCTTAAAAATGTACATAGGGGGTTTGGTGTGTTACCGAGTAGTATTAGAGTAGGCAACAACACTACGCCTTGATGGGCTAGAAATCAGTCTGAGGGCTGGTATAACAAGGCCAAGACAAGCATGTTAGAAAAGTTCCTCTATGTTGGAAGAAGTTTATCTATTATTTTCACAAGCTCCTTGATTGAAATTTTGTTTTGGAATTTCTTATAGCAGAAACGCTACATGTCGATTTGTAGCAGAAAGAGAATAATTTTTCTTTATGGTAGCTACTCCTACATGAGTGGGAATATGTTGATAAGAACTAATGGTTGAACCTGAATTTGAACGACTGAAAATGGCAAAGTCTTGTCAAGGGGTTGCTTAATCCCAAGAGATGGATGAACTAGTGATTGTAATGCTACCTCTAAGCATGGGAAGTTGAAGCCTTTGGAATTTATGATGGTTGTTTATATGAGGGCTAAGAGCCTTATGGGAAATTTCCTTATGGTTAAAGGGATTGAACATGAAGTGATGAAATCCTTGGCAGTAATAAATTGCTTCTTTAATAAAAGAGACTAAGCCCTATATGTATAACCCCTCATGACTAGGGGACTAATGGGAAATTGTAAGGTTAATTTACTTGACCTATAATGAATGAAAATTGCTACTGGGATAACCCAGTTAAGAAAATAAAAAACGGTCATTTGGATTGTCTCTAGTCTTCCTAGAAGAGGTAAAGTGATATGAAAGCATGAACCAACTTATGAGCTCATGATTGTATTAAAGAGAGTGTATATACCTATTGACCTAATTTTTTTTCTATGCAACTGAATGCAAAAGGGAAATAGTTGGAATACGTCTGCATTATAGGCATGGGTAAAATGCTTGGTGCATGAGGATATGATGGAATGCATATGGAAAATATTGAGCATGAATATAACATACATATAGACTTATTATAGTCTATAATTGGATGTAAAATATGGTGATGTCATAGATAATATGGTTAGTAATGATTTTATTATAGAAACATAAGTAAAATGTTGATTATATTGATTGCATATTACCTTATGAGGATAAGGTAGAATGGTTAATGAAATATTGATCCTAAATGTGGTAAAGGAAGTGTCGGGCCATTTCTAGATGACCAATGGGTCAGATTGACAACCGTAGGTGGATGGTAGCCAGATAGGTATGGCTTGATATGCTCAAGTAGCGATGAGAGGGAATCTAGAAAAGGTTTCCGTTGATAAAAAGGTATGTTAACCGAGGATGGTTTGAGGCATGAAGAGAAGCTATATTTGTTTTCTTGTTGCCTTGGGTATTGTTAAAATTGCCTAGATCGTATTTCTGGGTTGTGGAATACTTTTATAGTAGTTGAGGAAAGAGTGTTTTTGTGTTGGCTATTGTCATGTAAAAAGGGAAACATAATTATGAACATGTCTACGATACTTTCCATGTGAATGACTGTAAGATCTCAACAAAGAGGGAAACATAATATTGAGTATTCATATGACACTTGTCATAATAATGGTTGTAATATGTCTGGGAGGAAGGATTTATAAGTTTTAAATGTCCATGAGTGTGAATGACATGGAAAGAGGTGAAATAAATGAACTTGCATGATAAATATTTATCTATGTTTGTATATGCTTGAGTGCATGGATTGAATGCATTATAAGGTTGCTCAGTGTGAAGACTGATATTAAGACCAAATAGATATGAGTGAATGATATAAAAATGTGCAAGCGATGCACATGTATGATGTATGAGTATATGAATGCTAAAGGCATGATATGAATTTCTGAATAAGTGACATGTAAGGAAATAATTGCACTTGCTAGGACCGAATAAATACCATGGATGCATGTCTGAATCTATTTTGAAGAGTCATGCTTGTTTTTTTTTAATAATAGGTTGAGGAGGGTATGTTCCATTTCCTCAGGAAAGGCTAGTATAAATTGATGAAAGAGTAAATGAGCAGGGATGCTCTGTTGTCATGATAAAAGGAAACATGATTTGGATTTTAAAGACTGCATGTGAATGATTGTGAACAATCATGAACTAATTAATTTTCAATAGATTATAATTAGTAAAAATAAAGCGTGCCTATGGTAGACACACACATCGCATGCTAAAGCATGTGATTAAAGAACTGTGTAAATGCAAATTGATGGAATACATGTGCATGTGTGAATGTACAATCTGAATGCATAATAGAGATGCATGCTGATAATTCGTTACAGAATATTGTTTAAGAATCTAAAATGACAAAGATAAGGTTGATTCGATCTTGATGCCATCTCAGATAGTGATGAATATGCAATAAAGAAGTTTCATGATGAGACATTTCCATCTGGAAGAATTGTGTTGGAAATCTATCAAGGGAGAAAAGTCATAATATTACCGAATGCTGGGAAATTAGACAATAGACTACAAAGTCTATTTGTACAAGAATCATGGATTACATTTTAAAATATCATGCATGAGTAAAATATATGCAAATAAATGTTGACCAACCTGATTTTCTCTTTGGTGAATGTGCATAATGCACTACTTCTTAATTTGTGGGAAAAATCTTGTTGTTGTGGCATGTTGAATTATCCAGGGAAGTCAAGATGAAACTTGGCTGAAACTGCTCAAGGAAAAGAGCAGGAAAATCCCAAGAGGGACAAATTTCTTAAGCAAAGGAGGAGGAAAGGAGAAACACTTTCCTCGCTCCAAAAAATCTGATTTTCTTAACAAAGTTATAAACCAAAAAAGGAACAACTGTGAAGGAAAAGGAAAATAAACAAATAACTATGTTTAAATGAATAGGATTGGTTGATCCATGTTAAGTAAAGGTAGTGAGGCCTTGGAAATAACTCAGTTGAAATGAAAAGTTCCAGACTGTGTAGGAGGAGTTGGAAAAGAGGGAAGAGTCCCTTAACCCCTTTCCTTGTTGTTTATTCTATTTCTCTGGGATGAAAAACTAATATGATGATGGTTGTAGGATACCCACCAACTAAATTATTTTTATGGTTGCACTAGTGAGCACATTGAGGAGTAATGTGATGAAGTACATGTAGATATGCTAGGACATATATGATAATTCTTGCTGATTTAGATGCTATGTACATGCATTTTTATTTAACATGAAATCTAATATGTTTGTGACTGTGATGATGCATGTTAAGTATAGGGAAAGATTGGAGCTGTTAAATAAAGACGACTGGTAATGGTTGACAACCTTGGGAAGAGGATAAATGCAAGAGGGCTGCTATTGAAATATTGTTGAAGGGAATTTCATAGTCCCCATGAAGCACCACTGATGAGGTAATATGAGAGAGGACCTTGGAAGCCAAAACATGTATATATATTTCATGCTCATGTGACACGGGAATCAAAGGGATTAGGTAAGAATCCCCTTTGAAGTATTTTATTCTCTTAATGATATGTAAATAATTTTGAGAAGCTGTTGTATGCCTTGATACCCAAGCAAGGTAAGATTCAAGAAAGAATAATCTGAATAATAGTGAGAGGAAATCTCTACTAGTCAAGGATGATTAAAATCCTTGCAAGAAAACGCATGAACCAATAGTTTCATGGGTACATTGACCCATCAAAAGTGATTGGGAACAAAAGTGCTCATAAGAAGCACATTGAAATTGAATGCATTGAGAAAATGCATGTTTTCATGAGAGGGTAGGCAATGGAATGCTCATTACAGAAGGAGGGCCTTCCAATACTCTATCGGAGTTGTAGAATGGTAAAGAGAGTAATTGGGTGGCCATAGATGTTGGCACCCTGGTTCTCAGTGAAGAAAGAATGCTGGAAGGAATTCATATGAAATTTTAATTTCATATCATGGTTTGTTGATTTGAGGTTGTGGTAAGCTCATGGTGGGAGGAATAGTCATGCTGTAACAATGAATGTGGATAGATGATCCTTTTGGTGAGAGGTTGGATGAGTTCCAACACACCATGGCAAGAGTGCCTAACATGCAATGTGGTAATTTGAGATCAATGCAAGGGTGCATTGTATGTCAATGTGGCCATGGATGCTGACACATTTAATTAAATTCATTTAATAGTTGATTTCTTTTGAGAGAAAAGAAGAAGAAGAAGCTTTGTATGCTAGAATGATGCATGTGTAGGGAAATGGTAAATCCATTTTTTTTATGTCACTAAATGTATAAATATAATTTGATTGTTAGTATGCATAGTTCTGAAATTGTTTGTGAGCCACTGCAAGTGTGCAATGAAAGTATAATGTGCATGAGAACTAACAATTGTTTGGCTATGTGAGTATTGAAAATGCAGGAAAGAAGGGTCTTGGATAGGGTAGTGTTGTAATCCCACAAGGAATACCAATGCCTACTAAGCCAAACTGTTATGAGAAGAAATATCTCATACTTGTGAACCCAATTCTGTGTGGAACAAATCTGAAAATGAAAATGTGGAATTAGAAATCTATGGGTAACAAATTTGAAAATTTTGATAAATTGACAATAGTATCTCATGGTTATTGTATGCATGTGATACAAATGAGATGAAAGATCTGCCCTGGAGGGAAAGATGGTGGATGTCAAGCTAGAAAGCATGGAAAAAGGCTATTGTTGTGACATGAGAACCCTGTAATAATCCATGACCTCCATAGAAGATGTTGTGTTTTGGTAACATAGGTCGGAGGGATGCCTCGA
>JASDQU010735653.1:0-17646 GCA_032191745.1 Picea mariana
TTTAAGTTCCTAAGTCACTTTTCACTTTCTAATTTAAAGTTCACTTTACCACTTATAAAGTGACTTTATGAAAAAGACCCACTTTTAAGTTGTGGACCACATTCCTAGGTAAAAGATTAAAAACCCATAGGAACCACTTGTCCAAGGTACAAATCTTCATTAAAATTCAACATTCAACAACAGCAAAAAGGTATAATAGGGTACTAATACAGTCCTGGAGTCCAAATTCAGACTAAAAGAAAAGATCTGAAAACATTGAATAAGTCACCATTAGTTGCAATCCTTTGTGGATGGATTGGGCATGGAAAAATGATAAATCCATCATCTCTGCTAAAGTGAAGAATCTCTGGCTACCTTATAGCAAGTCTATGGCTTAACTACAGGACTCACTAGAACTTAGCATAGAAGTTGTTGTAGCTTCTAGGAAAGATTATGTATGCAGATTTGAAAATTCAATATTCTCTGAAAACAGAGAACTTCCTTTGTCAAAGCCTTCATATTTGGTTGCCAGTTGAAAATAGGCTTAGGAAAGCAGTAGTAGATGACACGTACCTTTTTATTGCAACCATAAATAAAACTGTTGCATATGCCTTGCAGTAACACAAATATGCAAAATAAAATTCAGTGACACTAGCCACCAACCAAGAAAGAATTTCTCACAGAATAAGTAATTGTAGGGACACATTTGAAAATCTCCTCATGTTTAAACATTGTTTCATATTGTTGGATGCAACGTTTTGGATTTGACATGGAAAAAAAGATGCAATAAGCTTTGGCAAATGAACCTGTGAAAAATATTCCAACACATATCATATACAAATTTCTTATCGGCATGTCTAGTTTACAATTTAACTTCATTATAATACACAATTATCTAAGACATGACCATCATAATTTCCAGTCCATAATTGAGCTACTCCAACTAGACTTTCATAGACACTAGATCCCTGGTGATGAAACAGAACCAACAATGGTAGAAGAGGTAGATGTCTCCAACTGACAAGGAGTTAGAAACAAGGGGTGTGGTGGCTGTTATCGCGCAATTTGTACTTGTCCCAAAGAGAAAGGATAAAGGAGGCAAATTGACATAACAGGAGGTTATCCTATCACTGTCACCTCAACAGGATACCTCTTTCTATTTAGGTTTGATGGCCCAGGGGAGACGTCCCCGGTGACCTGGGGTTTGAGAGGGCAAAGGTTCAAGTGTCTATAAAGGGAATCCCCTCTCACAAGTCACACTGATCAGAAAGTCCCAAGGTTTTAACCAATGAATTAATGAAGTGTTTAGATGTACCTGCCCAAAACAAAGAAACAAGAAAACGATATCTTTTGCAAGTACAACTTGCTGTTAGTACATCATAAAACCATGGATTTATCAATAAAAGCAACAGTTGATGTATGATGAAGCAAACAGAATTTTTATAACAACAATGTTTATAAGATAGTAGCTTCACAATAAATGTCTTAAAGAGCTTCACAATGACCAAAAATAATCACTCAATAATAGCAAAGTACTAGCATTTGTCAGAAGTTAATTAGGCAGTGTATAAATCAACTTTACAATTGCTTTTAGCTGCTTTTATTGCTGCAATAAGTGGCTGTAGCTTACTTTTGTAACAGCAGCAAGTAGGTTAGTGAATTAGTCTATTCTAGGGTTAGGAGAAGTTAGTAGATAGCTTGAGGTAAAAGTTTTGAGAGTTGTGTTCATCAATCAATCAAGTGCAAGGCTTAGATCAATGTTTTTAGGGTTAATGGAGTCTCTTTTAGTAGCAGCAATCTTGAAGGAAAAAATAATAGTGGAGCTAGAGACAAGAAGGTCAATGATTGAACTGTTGGTAACCCAAGGCTTCAATCACTAAACCCTAGGGGGAAAATGACCACTAGGAAGTAGGTAACCCCAGTCCCTAGCGGTTTTCCTCCTTCTTTACCTCAAGGACAAAGTAGATGATGGCTAGATGAAGCTAAAGATGCTAGGGTGTTGCAATGGCAAGGCCCTTAGCACAAAGCTTCAAGCAAATAGGGTTTCTAGCATAATCTAGTAGGTGAAAAGTTATTAAGGTAAGAACAATAACATGTGCTTTAGCCTCCTAGGGTTTTAAGCTAACAATTTCATAATCTTGGAAGAAATGCAAGATAAATACACCATAACCATTCAAATGAAGAAGAATTGCAGAAGATTTACTTACATTCACCAAGAATCATTTAGCAATAGGCCTAATTGAAGACTTCCACCAAGAAAAATGCTAAAATACACCAAAAATAGCCTCCTTCAAGAAGTGCGCACCAAATTTCAGCTAATAAACCCTAATTAGGGTGCAAATTTTAGACCTCACTTAAGTGTGAGTGAAAAATGATGAAATAATACAAGGGAAAAACCCTTATTTATACAGTGAAAATGACCAAAATTAGGTCAAAAAGGCCGACATGGCCAGTTTACATGTAATATCCAGTTCTTACATAAAAATGACAAATTAAACCCTAAATCAAGCAGAAAAGGTGACACCATGCCCCTTTAGTGTGACATTAGACCTCTCTGGTGAAACGTTGGCCTCCAGGAGCAAAACATTAGGCCTCCCAAGGCCTCTGGATCAAGCCACACGTGCCACTTGGCACACAACTGCCTCCAAAGTGTCCATCAAACATTGGGTGACACCAAGGGTCATAGAGGTGACGTCATGGGCCTTCCAAGGCCAACATCATAGTGGGAGGGCAAGACCCCCCTGGGTCCAGGCCTGCCAGGCTATCTCTGGTGGAACGTCCTCCTCTCTCTCCGATGCAAGCCTCTGATACGTGTCTGCCCCTAGCTGGGGTCTCAACATCCATCTGGTGGGATTTTAGCCCTATGGAGGTCCGAACTAATCATCTCCCCGTGTGTACCTGTCCGTTGGGTGTAACCTTGCAACAACAACAAGTACGCCCTCCATGGGCTCATAAGTCACGAGGATCATAGCAATGTCAATCACGTCTAATAATCAAGTTATCTAAACATGTGCATAAAACCCCCCTTTCCCAGACAAGTGCTCAAAGACGTTATGTTATTCTACAAGCCAGGTTTGGAGAGGGTGTCAGGAGGCCCTACTCGGCTAATTCTCATTGGACGTGGGATGTTTCTAGGTGAAGACAAATCCAGGCCATGTAAATGGATGAGGTGGTTTAGGGATGTTTGAACAATGGGTGCAGTGATGACAGGGGAATGTATGGCTTACCTGTGGGTGCCTCTGAAGAGGGTGAGTTGCACCTTGTCATGGATGCAAATGTTTCCAAGCCCATTCAATGCCTTTTACCTTTTTATCTTATTGTTTTTTCTTTCAAGAGACTAGTTTGGGGACACTGCCCTGGCGTGGTGACCAGTGGTGACAATGTTACCCACAAGCATTTCACGGAGATGAGAAGGTTGACTCATGATGAGACCCCCTTTCTCTTGGCTATGCCACCAAGAGCCACTACCCCGACGTGGTGACCAATTGAATGGTAGTGTCATACCGCTACATGCCCATGGACCTAATAGGCTCACTCGTGATGAGACCCCTTATCCTCCAACTAGGTCTTGACTTTATTATTTTATGGGTCCCTTAGTTTATTGTTGAGAAGCCTTTTATTGATTTCTCGGGGATCCCTGGGCGAAGCATCTGAAGTTTTTGTTCTTTTGGCTTTTATCTTTTGCTAGCTACTTTTACCCTCCGAGCCTTTAGCCCCTTCTTCCCACAAGGTAAGGTACAACCCTTTGCTAGCTTGGCAAACCCAATGCCCGAACCAATGTAGGGGATGGATGAGAGGGAAAAAGATGAAAAGTGATAAGTATGGTGGGAATGGACAATGACCTTTCATGAACCCAACCAGTGGCAACTCAAACCCTATGGGAACCAACTTGCTAGGGCATCCTGTCATCCCCCCCCCAGGTGCGGACAAGTGGAAAGGCATAAAGTCCAAGCACACGTCGGAAGCAAAAAGAATTAAATGCACATATTCAAATGTTTTGAGAATCAGAGTGACACATACCATGAAACCCGGACTCATTACCTCATGTAGCAAGACCCACTACTGTTGAAGGACCAGGCCGATGGGATGGATGTTGCTGCTGCTCACAAGGTAGAGGTGCTGAAGATGAAAGATGGGCCCTCTAAGGCCAGACTCAAGTCAATGCGGCTCTCGGTACTCCATGTCTAGGACCTATGAGCCTCGAGACATAATCTTCGTAGTTATCCCTAGGCTAGGGGATAACATCTGGCTCCAACTCGGGGACATGTGCTCACAGTAGAGCGCATGAGAACCTCAGCATCTCTGGCATGACCTATGACCTGCTTGATCTCAACAAACATTCATTAGTAATCATTTGGGGTGGTGATATCACCCCTGGCTCATATATGGTACAGAAAATGAAAGTAAGCAAGCATATATACAAATGGAAATACAACTACTCTAGCATGAAATGCAGATGGTATATACAATGAATGCAAATGCCTACCTACTTACCTGTACTTACCTGTGAACTCAAGTCTCTTCCCCCTGATGGGGTTTGAGAAAGTGTCCACCAACTGGCAATGGGCGCCTTCTTCCTTCCAATGTAGACAAATAGTAGGCATCATTGACCGACTTTCTTCCAACTCTGAAGGGTCCGAGCCAAAATTGTGCACTTCCCTTGACATTAGTAGGCTCTCCCTTCTTTATATCCCACATCTAGACTGTATCTCCCTCTTTGTAATCCTTGGTCTTGAAACTGGTTGTTTCTTGTACAACCCTGGTGTATTGTCTTGAGGGAGGAGCGTGGGGTTTTGTTGGGTATGTGTTATATTCTTTGCATGTGTGTGTGTGGGCGCGTCATATTCGACAACTGCGTCCGATGATACCAACTTCCTTTGCTCTTTGTATCGTGTGCGTCAGGCGCTTTCCTGGGGGGGTCCCAAGGGGGGCCAGGTTTGGCCCCCCTGGTTACGTGCAAAATGTTTTTTGGGGCGGTTTTTTGCTATTTTAGCGGATTTTTCTATTTTTAGCGATTTTCTAAATTAATCCTGGTTTAAGGGATTAGGGTTTTGGTAGCTACAGAATACCTAAAACATTGTATATATTGTATGGGGAATGGTGAAATTAATACAATGAAGAGTTGAAAGGTGCGGCACCAAGAAGGTTGGTTTTCTCTCGGTTAAGGGTTTCCAACGTAAATCTTTGTGTACTATGTGTATGAGCCATTGATTAATTTATCTTTTGCTTAAGAATCTGTATGCATTGCTTTAATTCACAGGTTTAAACTTACAGGTTCTGTTGTGAAGGCTTCTTGCTGGGATGGCTTGATCAACATGTCATCTTCTTCTTTCTTTAACAATTTGATAGTCCCAACTTCTTTGTCCTTGTATTTGTCCAAGAGTTGTTGATACTCTTCCTTCTTTGGCCATTGTATTTGATAGAAGTCTTCCTCTGAAGCGAAAGGCAAATCATCAGGGGAAAATACAGGAAGACTTTCTTTGGTTGGCTCATGTGTTTCGCTAGTTCCGATATCATCCCCTTCCCATTTGACGAAGCCAACTCCTCTCCTTCTAAACCTTATCAAATAGTCATCTTCTTGTGTAGAAGAATAATCATCCCAGTCTTCAGAGATGTCAGAGGCCTTGTCAGGATAATCACCCCAATTTGTATCTCTTTCTTGCTCCAGAACGATGGGGCGAGGTCCTACCAAAGCACTATCCCTTATGTATGTTTCGTGCAAATGCAACACCTCGTCGTTACCTAGTGAAATATTGTTCTCGTGATTGCTAGGAATATTTTGGTCACCCTTTCCCTTAGTCCATGTTATCTCACTAATATTGTCTTCTTCTGTCAAGGGAAGAGTGGGCCAACCTTGAAATAAGCATGGATCTACCAAGTTGTAGTCACTATGTCCAAGATCATCTATTAGCAAGGAAGTGAGAAAGGGTGTTTGCTCATTTTGCTCAAAATGACCAGTTTGTAATAGTGTGGAAGTTTCTTCGAACGATAGCTGGTCATCTGGGATTTTCTTTGTCAAAGAAGGGATTTCCAACATTTCACGAATCCTTTTAACCTTTTGTAAGATATAGGCCATACTAGTGCTTAGGTTGGTCCTATTATTGCTAGGTTTTGGGAAATGTTGGGGTAGACTGCTAGCATACACCTGGGGTTCTTCAAGCTTTACCCTTGAGTTCTCATTTGTTTGGCCCAAGTATTCAATCCTAGGCTTCCTCATGTCTTGATTTTCTTGGATTTGACTTGGCGTGAACAAGGTGAATATGGAATCTACAAAATTAGGTTTCTCATGAGTAGCCTTTGGGTGATAACGTTCAAAATAGGAGTCCTTGCATGACCAGGGCTTAGGATCATCTTCTTGTCTTGCAACATTTTGTAGGTTCAAAGTGTTCCGACAAATTTGTTCTCTTGGAATATGAGATTTTATTGTTTGAGGAGGTCTCATAGAAAGAGGCTTTTGGATTTGTGATGGTGACCTTTCTAACTGAGTGATTCCTTCAGAGGTACTTAGATTCTTAGAGGGTTCATGTTGTTTTAAAAAATTTAAGGCATCTTTCATGTTTGAGAAACCTGTGCTCCATTTCCTATGGAAAGTATTGTTTTCTACCTCTAGAATCTCTGGGAGGTCATGCTCTAGTCCTCCCATGCTTTCCTTATTTAGCTCCCAGATGTCATCATTGTTCAAAAAATTGACTTGATGGATGGCACCATTGTACTTAAGATTCTCTTCAATATGGCAGGCAGCATCTTGAGTTTCCTCTAGGGTTGTAGGTAATTGATCCTTGAGGGTAAATTGTAAAGTTCCTTCAAAGGACTTAAGGTAATGTTGGAGAATAGCGCTCTTTGGGGGAAAATTGGGTTGAAGTTTGCTAATGAGTGTTGAACCTATCATTGAATTCCCTAACGTCTTCGTTTGTTTGTTTGCAAACTTCGAGGTATTGAGAGTAAAAGGAGGCCATACTTTCTTTTTTACACCATCTGTCCTTGAAAGCTCGTTCAAGATCTTCAGGGGTTTTGATGCTTCCATTTAGGACACCATTAATCCAGCCTCTAGCACTCCCGATGAGTGAGCTTGCAAAAAGACTCATGAAGGTGTCAGGGTGTTCTTCACCTTATTGGTGAAATTCATATCCCTCATAAAACTTATTCCAATGTGAGTTGTCATAAGATCCTACTTCTTGTTGGCATGTTTTACAGGAAGAGTGTGCTTGTCATTGATGGCAAGAACAGCAACGACGATGGCAAACAGGAAAAGCATAAGCTCAGGAGGAGAAGCGAACAGTATGCAAAGATCAAAGCTCAGAAGGGAAAGCGCAGTACATAAACGTGATCAGGATCAAAATCCTTGATCGTGGATCTGCTTCGAGAGTCTTCTCGACCGTTGGATCACAGATCCAGAGGTTCAACAGGAGAGGGAGCTTGCCAAAGTTCCGAAGTGATTTGGGGACGTCCATCGTCGAGGAGGACAGGTGGCACGAGATCCACAACTTCGAAAGTTTGTGGATGGGAAGGAGGTGAAAATCGCTAACGACAAATCCCAACCGTTGATTGTCAGGGGGAGTACATGTCAGCTGATCTGAGATTTCGGAGAAATCTCACTTCAAGAATTTCCAATTAAGAATTAAAATTCCCGAAGCCCGGAGAGCCGAAATAAATTCTCGACCGCCGGATCATCCGAAATAGATCTCAGTCGTCAGATCGTCCGAAGAAGATTTCAAGCGTCAGATCGTCCGAAGTGAATCTGAGACGTCTGATCCAGAAAAGACGTGGTGTAAACCTGTGGACTACGGGTGAAGTCCCGAAGTGAATGAGGACTGTTGATTCGAGGTGGACGCGTAGCGACAGATCCAGAACTCCGAGTACAAAATACTTCGGAGGAAAGCAGAGAGTGAAAGCGTCGAAGCCCCGAAGTGAATTTCGACCGTTGATCGAGAAGGGTGCCAAGGGTCTTCGATCTGGTCTTGGTAGAAAGTGTCGAAGTCCCGAAGCAAACTAGAGTCATTGATTTGAGGACACGTGGTAGGAATCTGTGGACTCCGACTAAAAGCGTTCTGGGAGAGTGTGAAGGTTGAGAATTGAAATCGCCGAAGCCCGTAGTAGCGAAGCAAATCTCGACCGTTGATCAAGAAAGGGGACACAGGACCGTTGATCTAGTTGAGAGGTAAAATCCCTAAAGTAGAGGCAGAGCCGTCAATTGACAAGGACAGGTGTCCGCAGATCATCGACTCCAGAAGATTGACGTACGGAGGAAAGCAGGGTTTGAGAGTTGAAACTCCAGAAGCCCGGATCACGGAAGAAATCACAGTCGTTGATTTGGGAAGGTTAGATATGATCCGCAGAACTTGAAAGGACAGATCTGAACCGTCAGTTCAGGAGCACCGTCAAAATCGTGAGATCGATGGTCCCGTCGCATTGCGGGGATTGAAGGTGCGCGAACTTTAAAAAGTTAAGGGCGGGCCGCAATCGAAACCATGATTTTGGAGAAAGGACACATGGAGGCTCGAGGTAAATTGCGGGGCGAAACGTAGTTTGATTTCAAACCACCTTTGGTCGCGCCCGCAATCGCATGGTCACATGATATCATCGCCCAAGGTCACATCAGCGGAAGATAGGGGAAGGAGCTAGCATTGTTAGGCTCCACATCAAAGGTTACGCATTGAAAAGTCAAAAAGCCTCTGCGTGTATAATCCAACGACGCTAATCAAATAGAATCTGATCGAAGGGTTGTTGTTTCACTTCGTGGTTTCTTGATCAGTTACGATTCAGTTACACTAACTAGATCATTATTCTGGAGCATTTGAATCATGGTTCTTGAGCGTTTTTTATCCCCGACCTGGGCGTTGGAGATTTAGAGTGTAACGGATGATGAGGGCATGAATAAAAGAAAGATGTCATGATAGAGGAAGGTTGTTGTTTCTCGGTAAAACAAGTTGAACTGTATGTAATGGACATGACAGCATGAACAGAGTGAGAAAAATGCAGAGATGAAGAATATAAGCTTGACAGAGTAGAAATGGTGAAAAGAGCAGACTGTACGAGAACCTTAGAGCATGAGAAGAACAGAGGAAGAGCAGATGGAAAGAGACAGCAAGTGGAGCCAAGCATGAACAGACAGAAGCAAAGCAGAATTGCAGAACAGAGAAGCAGTGGTAAGCATTGAAATGTCTGTATTGTTGTAAGGTATTATTCAAGCAAAGTTTTATAATCAGGGAGGTAGGGTGGTGCTAGGGAGGACTGTGGTCCTCTGTTATTCAAGTTGGTGCTTGAATACCGGGAGTTGTGGCTATAAAACAGGGTGGCAGGGTGGTGCTAGGGAAAACGAAGAGTTTTCTGTGTGCAAGTTGGTGCTTGTATAAGTGGAAGTAGGTGCTTCCATCCAGTTGGTGTTGGAGATCATAAGGAGCAATATGCTTCTTTCTAGTGGGTGCTAGAGAATCTGAGAGTTGGTGCTCTCTACAAGTTGCAGCTTGTTAAAGAAGAGATTGTAGCCTCATTTTGAGTTGGTGCTCAAAGACTCATGATGTACAAAAAATAAAGTCTGCCTATCATTCTAAGAAGTAGAGGTTTTCTCCCTTTATGGGTTTCCTCATGAATATTTGTCTCTGTGTATATCATATGTGTGATTGATGTTTACTATTTATGTTGTTCATGACTTGCATAATCTTGATGATCACTTGGAGAAGATTAATAATGTTTTAATAGGCTTAAAATTGTTTAAGCACAGTAACAACTGATTCACTCCCACCCCCTCCCCCTTCTCAGTTGTCTTAGTAATTTCAACAATTGGTATCAGAGTGGGTTCCCTTTAGCTAAAGGTAGATCAGTAAGCTTAAACATGACAAATCATGAAGGAACTTCAACCAATAAGCCTCCTCTGTTTGATGGAACAAATTTTGCTTTCTGGAAGGTTAGAATGAGAACATGCATTATGGCCTTAGGTATTGATGTTTGGGATGTTGTAGAGACTGGATATACAAAACCTATTGTGCTAGCTTCCAAAGATGATAAGTTAAAATTTAGCTTCAATGCAAAGGCAAGGAATGCTATCTTGAGTGGGCTTGTTGAAGCTGAATTTGTAAAGGTAATGCATCTTGATTCTGCCAAAGAGATGTGGGATAAACTCATTAGCAGTTATGAAGGAAATGAGAAAGTAAAAGATGCCAAACTTCAGACATATAGATTGAAATTTGAACAACTAAAGATGAATGAGGACGAAACAGTTATTAAATATTTCTTAAGAGTTGAGGAGCTTGTGAATGTCATGAAGGGTCTTGGTGATAAAATTGAAGACGCATTTTTAGTTCAGAAGATTTTAAGATCTCTGCCTAATACATTTAATCCAAAAGTTTCTGCAATAGAAGAACTGAATGTTCTTAAGATTTTGTCTATTGATCAACTCCTACGAACTCTAACTGCTTATGAAATGAGGATTAGTAAAGTTAAATCCACCACTAGAGAAGCCTCTTTTAAAGTAGACAAGAATACCGATTCGGACTTGGATGATATTGAGGCAAAATTTGTGAGAAGGTTAAAGAAAGGATCGGGCAAATACCAAGGCAAGCTACCATTTAAATGTTTCAACTGTGGTAAGATAGGTCATTTTGCATCTAAGTGTCCTCACAAGAAAAAGGACCAGAACTCTAATGATGAAAAGAAATACAAATTTAAGAAATATAATAAAAAGAAAAGTTTGTGTGCAAACAATGACAACTCCTCAAAAGACATTGATAGCAATTCATCTTGTGAAGATAAAGTGAATGATTTTATGCTTATGGCTATGGGAGATCTTGATTATGAACACACAGGAGGTGACTTGGATGACGAAGAAGCTGTGGTTGATATGGAAGTTGAATTAACCAGTGCTTTGGAAGAAATTAACAGACTCAAATTTAAGAAGAGAAAACAAAAACAATTGTTGATGCAGTTTGAAAAGAATGGTAAAGAACCAAGTGAAGATTTTGTTTTGTTAAAAGTAGAATTAGAAGAAGCAAAGAAAATAGAAGATATTCTAAAACAGCAATTAGCAGCGAAGAAGGTAAGATGTGAAGCTCTAGAAGCTGAAGTAGTGGCCGTCAGAAAAGATCCAGAGAAATTTCAGGCCTTATACCATCAGAATCTGACAAGCATTAAAGCCTCAAAAGGATTAGCCATCATTCTGAATCAGCAAAGGAATCCAAAGTTGAAAACTGGTTTGGGTTATGAAGAAGGATCAAGTAGTGGTCAGCCAAGCAACAAAGAATCCATCAAGTTTGTCAAATCTACAATCATTGACAACAACCACTCTGCAGAAACAAAGGAAGATAATCATCCGCCAAGGAGGAGTGAAAGAAAAAGTACCAAAACTAAATCTGTAGAACAAAGAAATAACACAAACACACCCTCTGCTCAAAGAAATCATCAACATGGAAGAAATCGACCCGCTCAAAGAAGACAGCCATTTTCCAGGTACAAAGGATTTTTCTATGGATGTTGTTTTTTTTGTTCCAACTTTGGTCACAAAGCTGTAAATTGTTCTTTAAGATATATATATGAGCAATCAAGACACTCAAGGAATAAATATCTTCCACAACAAAGAATGAGACAGCCAAGTAACAAACAACCACAGATTGCAAATCATGTGATGGTTGGGAAAAAGACACAGGTTAAGCATAACAATCGTTATGATCCTTTATTCAGTAAACCAGAATGTTACACCTAGCATAATTATGAACATAAAGCTGCAGACTGTCGCTTAAGGAACTACAAGCCAGATTTGAATCCCTCTGTTGTAAATGTCAAGGTCTGGAAGAAGAAAGAAAATGACAAGCGTCGATTAGTGTTGTCAGCTCAAAGACAAAAGAACCCCTAGTATATTGACAATGGATATTCCAAACATGTGACTGGAGACAAAAGTAAGTTTTTGTTTCTAAGTGAAAGCAAATCAGGAAATGTAACTTTTGGAAATGATGCACCAGGAAAAACCAAAGGTAAAGGAATGGTAAGTCTAAGTAATGGCAAAGGGAAAGCTCAAGATGTGTTGTTTGTAGATGGTCTTAAACATAATCTGCTTAGTGTCAGTCAAGTTTGTGACAGAGGATGTAAAGTTGTTTTCACTTCTAAAGATTGTAAAATACAATCTGTGAATTTAGGACAGTTGATTGCAAAAGGCATAAGAACAGAAACAATGTTTATGTTTTTAAAGAATAAAAAGAAGAATGTCACTTAAGCAAGTATGATGAAAGTTGGTTATGGCATAGGAGACTTGGACACCTAAATTTTGATCATCTAATCAAACTTAGAAACAGTGGGGCGGTAAAAGATCTTCCAAAAATATCAAAGCCATATGATTATGTATGCAAACCTTGCCAAATAGGAAAGCTTACTCGGATATAGTTTAAATCTAAGAACTTTGCATCAACAGAGAAACCTCTTCAGTTAGTACATATGGATTTATGTGGACCATCAAGGAAGAAAGGTACAGGAAAAGAAAATTATTTCATGTTGATTATTGATGATTATTCTAGACTTACATGGGTTGTCTTTCTGAAAGAAAAATCTGAAGCATTTGAAAAATTCGAAGTGTTTAAGGCTCTGATTGAGAATCAAACAGGAAAAAGATTGAAGGCAGTAAGGTCTGATAGAGGAGGAGAGTTTATTTCAATGGACTTCAAAGAGTTTTGTGATAAACATGGGATCAAAAGAGAGTATATTATTCCAAGGACTCCACAGGAAAATGGAGTAGTTGAGAGACAGAATAGATCAGTTCAGCAGATGGCAAGATCAATGATGAATGAAAGGAATATTGCTCAGACATATTGTGTAGAAGCAATTCATACAGCTGTACATATTCTTAACAAAGCTCATCTCAGGCCACAAAGTGACAAGACTCCTTATAAACAATGGTTTGGAAGACCTGCTTCAATCAAGCATTTTAAAGTCTTTGGGAGTAAGTGTTATATCAAGAACAATGATGAAAATCTTGGCAAATATGATAACAGGGCTAATGAAAGTATCTTCTTAGGGTATGCTACAAACAATAAACGATACAGATGTTATAGTAAGAGGCTACATAAATTGGTTGATTGTATTGACATAAAAGTTGATGAAGAAATCACGGTACGAGAAGTAAGCAGTGTTGAATCAACAACAGAGGATATAATTGAAGTTGAAGATGAACAGGTCCAAGAATCAAAAAGATAGGACTCTGAGTCAGATGAAAATACAAATACTCAGGCAGACTCAAATCAGCAAACAGCATCAAATCCTTCCTCCAGAATTACTCAAATGAATCATCCTGCAAGTCAAATAATTGGTGAGAAAGACAAAGGTGTACAAACCAAGAGAAAGATAATCAAAGACACCGAGCAATCACATATAGCCTTCATATCCATGGTGGAACCCAAGAACTTTAATGAAGCCAGTAAAGATGTGAACTAGTTAAAATCAATGAATGACGAACTAGATCAGATTGAGAAGAACAATACTTGGGAGCTTGTTCTTAGACCTGCAAATAAGAATGTAATTGGCTCCAAATGGGTGTTTAAGAATAAAATGAATGAACAAGGACAAATTGTCAAGAATAAAGCCAGATTGGTCTATAAGAGGTATGCACAAGTTGAAGGATAGGATTTTGATGAAACCTTTGCACCAGTGGCAAGATTGGAAGCCATCAGAATATTTCTTGCCTATGCATGTCATAAGAACTTTAAAGTATATCAAATGGATGTTAAGTCAGCATTTCTTAATGGAGATCTAGAAGAAGATGTATATGTGGAGCAACCTGAAGGATTTTCACTGACAGATAATCCTGACTATGTCCGTAAGTTGAAAAAGGCATTATATGGACTAAAACAGGCACCACGAGCCTGGTATTATAGACTGGACAAATTTCCACAGGACAAAGGGTTCAAGAAAGGTACTGTTGACAATAACCTATACATTAAGTCTGAAGGTGATGATTTATTAGTTGTTTTGGTTTATGTAGATGACATTATTTTTGGATGTACCAATGACCCTTCAGTTCAGTGGTTTGCTAATTCTATGCAAATTGAGTTTGAGATGTCCTTGATAGGAGAACCGTCGTATTTTCTTGGTTTACAAATCAATTAGAGTTCTGCAGGGCTATTTATCTCTCAAGAAAAGTATTTGAAAGAGATGTTGAAGAAGTTTCAGATGGAAGATTCCTCTCCTGTTAGTACACCTATGCTGGTTGGTTGCAAGCTCAGTATAGAGGATATTTCACCTGATGTTGATCAAAGAACATATCGATCAATGATAGGCAGTCTTCTGTACATCACAACATCCCGTCCTGATATAATGCAAGCTGTTGGAATGGTAGGTCGTTATCGGTCTACTCCTAAACAAAGTCATTTAGTAGTTGTCAAAAGGATATTCAAATATTTGAAGGGTACAATGACTTATAGTCTCTGGTATCCTAGAAATCAAAATTTTCAATTAACTGCATATTCAGATGTTGATTGAGCAAACTGTTTGGATGAGAGAAAGAGCACCAGTGGAGGTGCATTCTTCTTAGGTGATTCGTTAGTAGCATGGCTTAGTAAGAAGCAGGGATCTATTTCATTATCAACTACAGAGGCAGAGTACATTGTTGTCGCTACTTGTTGCACTCAGATCTTATGGATGATACAAACTCTTGCAGATTTGAAGGTAACTTATACTGATCCCATTCCACTTCACTATGATAACACCAGTGCCATTAGTGTCTCGAAGAATCATGTTCTCCATTCAAAGACTAATCATATACCAATATCATTTTCTCAAAGAGCAGGTTACAAACAGAGTTGTTCAGCTGAATTATATTCCTTCCACAGAACAGATAGCTGATATCTTCACTAAACTGCTTGCAAAAGCACAGTTGGAGAATCTACGCCAGAAGTTGGGCGTGACCCTGTTATCAAGTTAAAACAGTCTATCTGATCAGGGGGAGAGTGCTCATGGTATCTCTGTTCAGGGGGAGAGCAGAGTCACTCTCAGTTTTCTTTGACATTGATGTCAAAGGGGGAGAAAAGGTGTGGTCTGGATGCTACAGTTGGAAGTCTAAGCAAAATAGTGCAGCCTTTCATTGTTGCCATCAATGCCAAAGGGGGAGATTGTTGGCATGTTTTACAGGAAGAGTGTGCTTGTCATTGATGGCAAGAACAGCAACGACGATGGTAAACAGGAAAAGCATAAGCTCAAGAGGAGAAGCGAACAGTATGCAGAGATCAAAGCTCAGAAGGGAAAGCGCAGTACAGAAACATGATCAGGATCAAAATCCTTGATCGTGGATCTGCTTCGAGAGTCTTCTCAATCGTTGGATCACCAATCCAGAGGTTCAATAGGAGAGGGAGCTTGCCAAAGTTTCAAAGTCCCGAAGTGATTTGGGGTCGTCCATCGTCGAGGAGGACAGGTGGCGCGAGATCCACAACTTTGGAAGTTTGTGGATGGGGAGGAGGTGAAAATCGTTGACGACAAATCTCGACCGTTGATTGTCAGGGGGAGTACGTGTCAGGTGACCTGAGATTCCGGAGAAATCTCACTTCAAGAATTTCACGGAGAGTCGGAGAGCCAAAATAAATTCTCGACCGCCGGATCATCCGAAATAGATCTCAGTCGTCAAATCATCCGAAGAAGATTTCAAGCGTCAGATCGTCCGAAGTGAATCTGGGCCGTCTGATCCAGAAAAGACGTGGCATAAACCTGTGGACTCCGGGTGAAGTCCCGAACTGAACGAGGACTGTTGATTCGAGGTGGACGCGTGGCGACAGATCCAAAACTCCGGGTACGAAATACTCCGGAGGAAAGCAGAGAGTGAAAGCGTCGAAGCCCCGAAGTGAATCTCGACTGTTGATCAAGAAGGGTGCCAAGGGTCGTCGATCTAGTCTTGGTAGAAAGTGCCAAAGTCCGGAAGCATATTAGAGTTGTTGATTTGAGGAGGACACGTGGCAGGAATCTGTGGACTCCGGCTAAAAGCGTTCTGAGAGAACATAAAGGTTGAGAATTGAAATCGTCGAAGGCCGGAGTAACGAAGTAGATCTCGACCGTTGATCAAGAAAGAGGACGCAGGACCGTTGATCTAGTTGAAAGGTAAAATCCCCGAAGTAGAGGCAGAGCCGTCGATTGAGAAGGACAGGTGTCCGCAGATCATTGACTCTGGAAGATTGACGTACGGAGGAAAGCAAAGTTTGAGAGTTGAAACTCCCGAAGCCCAGATCACGGAAGAAATCACAGCCATTGATTTGGAAAGGTTAGATCTGATCCGCAGAACTTGAAAGGACAGATCTGAACCGTCAGTTCAAGAGCACCGTCAAGTTCGTGAGATCGACGGTCTCATCGCATTGCGAGGATTGAAGGTGCGCGAACTTTAAAAAGTTAAGGGTGGGCCGCAATCAAAACCACAGTTTTGGAGAAAGGACACGTGGAGGCTCGAGGTAAATTGCGGGGCGAAACGTAGTTTGATTTCAAACCACCTTTGGTCGCGCCCGCAATCGCATGGTCACATGATATCATCACCCAAGGTCACATCAACAAAAGATAGGGGAAGGAGCTAGCGCTGCTAGGCTCCACATCAGAGGTTACACGTTGAAAAGTCAAAAAGCCTCTGCGTGTATAATCCAACGACATTGATCAAACAGAATCTTATCGAAGGGTCGTCGTTTCACTTCGTGGTTTCTTGATCAGTTACGATTCAGTTACACTAACTGAATCCTTGTTCTGGGGCATTTGAATCATGGTTCTTGAGCGTTTTTTATCCCCGACCTGGGCATTGGAGATTTGGAGTGTAACGAATGAAGAGGGCATGAATAAAAGAAAGATGTCGTGACAAAGGAAGGTTGTTGTTTCTTGGTAAAACAAGTTGAACTGTATGTAATGAACATGACAACATGAACAGAGTGAGAAAAATGCAGATGAAGAATATAACCTTGACAGAGCAAAAATGGTGAAAAGAGCACACTGTATGATAACCTAAGAGCATGAGAAGAACAGAGGAAGAGCAGATGGAAAGAGACAGCAAGTGGAGCCAAGCATGAACAGACAGAAGCAGAACAGAATTGTAGAACAGGGAAGAAGTGGTAAGCATTGAAATGTCTGTATTATTGTAAGGTATTATTCAAGCAAAGTTTTATAATCAGGGAGGTAGGGTGGTGCTAGGGAGGACTGTGGTCCTCTGTTATTCAAGTTGGTGCTTGAATATTGGGAGTTGTAGCTTCCATCTAGTTGTGGCTAGAAAACAGTGTGGCAGGGTGGTGCTAGGGAAAACGAAGAGTTTTCAGTGTGCAAGTTGGTGCTTGTATAAGTGGAAGCAAGTGCTTCCATCTAGTTGGTGCCAGAGATCATAAGGAGCAATATGCTTCTTTCTATTGGGTGCTAGAGAATCTGAGGGTTGGTGCTCTCTACAAGTTGCAGCTTGTTAAAGAAGAGGTTGTAGCCTCATTTTGAGTTGGTGCTCAAAGACTGATGATGTACAAAACATAAAAGACTGGCTATCATTCTAAGAAGAAGAGGTTGTCTCCCCTTTACGGGTTTCCTCATGAATATTTGTCTCTGTGTATATCATATGTGTGATTGATGTTTACTATTTTTGTTGTTCATGACTTGCATAATCTTGATGATGAATAATGTTGAGAAGATTAATAATGTTTTAATAGGCTTAAAATGGTTTAAGCACAGTAACAATTGATTCACCCCCCC
>JASDQU010735653.1:29532-95996 GCA_032191745.1 Picea mariana
ATGAGGAAAAGCAGAAGAAGGGTTACAGTAAACACAATATATGGAAGAACCTGATACAATAGCAACTCCAGCTGAGTTGAAATACAAGCTCTTCATCAACATATGCGCCCCAGAATGGTGCGCCCCTCATGCAAACTGCCAGAACCACAAAATCCGCTCCAACTGCCAACTGCGATGTCAGATTTGAAAACCCCTCCACAGGAATGAAGCTCCAGTAGATGTCCTCACTCTGCAACTAACCTCACTACAATCTGATGGCTAGATATTCTACCAAGAATGAATCAACCTGCCAAGCTAATGCGCCCCTCTCTGAAGTAGAATAGCTCCAGGAAATAAATGAAGCAAGCAGCTCCAAGCCTCCAACAAGGAAAGCTAGCAACCTCCCTCAAGCATCCTCATGCAAAAGACCTCATCTCCATATCTCAAGTGCTCCTCTCTCAACAAGCAAAACACTAAGTGAAGAATGCGCCCTCCTTCTCCCTTTGCACCCCTCTTAGACATCAATTAGGAAACCTAAAATATGAAGGGTTGAGATCATCTCATCTTCCATCTAATCGATGGTTGAGATCTCCCCAAACATATTTAAGTCACAAACCCACTTTGGGTTAAGTTTCCTAAGTCCACTTATGTCTCCAAATTCACCCCTTTGTGAATTAATAATCACTTTATGCCAAAAGTGACCAAATTTCACTTTAACCAAAGTCAAAGTGAAAATAGACAAAAGTACAAGGTACAAAGTGTCATGTCCTTCCCTCATGTGCTAAGGAGGTCAAAAGCACATGGGGAACACCTCCCAAGGTACAAATCTCAACACATTTCACGGAAATGAGAAGGCTGGCTCGTGAGGAGACCCCCTTTCTCTTGGCTATGCCACCAAGAGCCACTACCCTGGTGTGGTGACCAGCTGAATGGTAGTGTCATACCACTACATGCCCATGGACCTAATAGGCTGGCTCGTGATGAGACCCCTATCCTCTAACTAGGTCTTGACTTTATTATTTTATGGGTCCCTTTGTTTCTTGCTGAGAAGCCTTTTATTGCTTTCTCGGGGATCCTTGGGCGAAGCATCTAAAGGTTTTGTTCTTTTGGCTTTTATCTTTTGCAGCTACTTTTACCCTCCGGGCCTTTAGCCCCTTCTTCCCACAAGGTAAGGTACAACCCTTTGCTAGCTTGGCAAACCCAATGCCCGAACCAATGTAGGGGATGGATGAGAGGGAAAAAGATGAAAAGTGATAAGTATGGTGGGAATGGACGATGACCTTTCATGAACCCACCCAGTGGCAACTCAAACCCTATGGGAACCAACTTGCTAGGGCATCCTGTCATCCCCCCCAGGTGTGGACAAGTAGAAAGGCATAAAGTCCAAGCACACGTTAGAAGAAAAAATAATTAAATGCACATATTCAAATGTTTTAAGAATCAGAGTGACACATTCCATGATACCCGGACTCATTACCTCATGGAGCAAGACCCACTATCGCTGAAGGACCAGGCCGATGGGATGGATGTTGTTGTTGCTCACAAGGTGGAGGTGTTGAAGATGAAAGATGGGCCCTCTAGGGCTAGGCTCAAGTCAATATGGCTCTCGATACTCCATGTCTAGGACCTGTGGGCCTTGAGACATAATCTTCATAGTTATCCCTAGGCTAGGGTATAACAGTGGCAACATGGGGAAAGACTTTGAACCTCTGGCATGAGACTAACCACAAATTTGTTGATTTTGGCTGGCTAGAAGCCAGTGTCTCCATATTCATATAAGTTATAACAAATGATCCTATTGTTAGGAAATTTTACTTCCACGCTAAACCTAACAGAAGAGAGGAAGAAAGATTTAAGCTAGAAAGCAAATGACAAAGCAAACACACAGTATACAGAGATTCTACCCTAGAAACCCAAACGGAAAAAACAACATTCCTTGAGCATCTTGCTCTCTTGTTGTCTTATTCATTCAAAATAAAAGGTTACATGCCTAACCTTGCTCCACACCTAGGACACAATCGACATGGTACCTTCTTGTTTTTCACAAGAACAACCCTATAGCCAATTCGGCTTACATCTACAGGACCAGTAACCTACTACTAAAGATTAGCATCAAGATCATTAACGATTACAACATGCCTTATTTATAGGCTTTATAGTAGGCAAAACCCTAAAGAAAGGCACCAAAAAATGTAGATTTTTGAGGAACTATGAGGGCTGCCCAATAGGTCTGTATTTGACCTCTTGTTGGGCTCTAAGTTTCATCAATCAAATCTGTCCTTTGCTGCGTTTTAGGACAGCAAACAGGTCTGCTCAAATTTGCCAAGAATTCTTCCCTCAACTAATGGATATATGCTCTTTTAAGGTGCCCTTGCAAGTAGTTTTAGTAACCCAATGTTAGTACATGCAAACCTCAAAACATATAGCACTTCTCTAGGATCTTAACAAGCTCCTAACGCTGATCTAAACAACTAAGCATGCATGAAATTTGGACACAAGTATTTTTGGTCAACATGACCTTGGATAAAACCCCCCGACCGGGGAAAACCAGTTTGGAGATAGATGTATATAGAAGATCTCAAAGCAAAAGTTACAACAAGGAAAACATATACAAGTGAACCTGATACAATAGCAACCACACTTGGATGCTTTGGAGTCCCTTGAAAATGTGTCTACTAGCCCTTTGAAGTAAGGCGCCCTTCGCCTTGGTGCACCCTTCTTCTCTTGCTAATCCTTTGGCCCTCTTTCCTTTGTGCGTGTCTTTGCCTTTGCCTTTGCTTGAACCTTGCCCTTTGCCTTTGCCTTAGCCCTTGGTCTTGCATCCTTTACACAAGAGTGCCTCCCTCCTTAGCTTAGTGCGCACTATGCTCTAGTGCGCCCCTCCTCTAGCAAAAACTCACACTAGTGTGCGCCCCTCACTCACCCTTGCGCCCTCCATGCAATAGAGTGCACCTCTCCTCTAGCAAGTGAGACTCCTCCTCAAGGTGCGCCCTCTCCCAAGCTTGATGTGCCTCCACTCTCAAGATGCGCCCCTCCACAAGCTTGTATGCCCCTTTGCTCTAGAATGCACCTCTTCTCAAGCTAGCTCCCAAGCCTCCATGAATGACTCTCCATGCAAACTAGCACCCTCATCATGGCTTCTCCTCAAACCCCTGACCTCATGTGCCCTCCTCTCCTCAAGAAATGTGCCCAAGAGATTTTATTCTCCTCCTCTCGTCACTCAACTCTCTCAAATGAAAAATGAGCCTCTCCTTACCCTTTTACCTCCTTTAGCCTCTCTTTGGCCAAATCCTAAAAGATCAATGGCCTAGATCCAATCTAGCCATGTCTAATCAATGGGTGAGATTTAATTCAAAAATCTCACTTAGGAAACCCACTTTCCCAATTTTCCTTAGTTTGCCTCATGTCCTTTAATTCACCCACAAAGTGAATTAAATGTCACTTATGCTTTAAATGACATGTTTCGCTTTTGACTTAAATCTCCTAAGTCAACGTGAAATTAGAACATAAAGTAAAGTAATAGGGGTAAAAGTCTCCCCCTTTGTGTTTAGAGACTCACAAACACAAGGGGACCACTTTCCAAGGTACCCAAATCTCAACACTCCCTCTTATCGAGGAAGGTGTCATTCACCCCTCCAATCTCGTCCCTACAGTGGACATGGTTGCCTGCTGGCAAATACTCGATGAGTATGGTTGTACCCTAATCATCACAAGTGGTCTCTGACACAGATCTGTTCAACCTGCATGATCTCTAGATGGAAGTACATCTCCACCTATCTGAGATCACTTAGATCTTGGCATCACACCAAAGATCTCAAGCTTGGCATCTCACCAAGGATTTCTACCTCTTGGCATCTCACCAAGAGTCACTCTCTTGGCATCTCACCAAGAGTATCTAGATCTTGGCATCTCACCAAGATCCTCAACTTGGTCTCTCACCAAGTGACTTTCCCCTGAAGTGGAACCTGAACCTGATCTGCTCGTCTCCATAGCCAAGTGAGAGTCAAACCTCTCTGGCGCCCTGCTCCCACTCATCAATCTCTGATGCTTTGAAGTCTCTACACCAACTATCTCTCTACTCGAAAACTCTGAAACTGAAGCTGTCTCAGGTGGACCAGTTACCCATGAATGTGGTGTCCTCGAAAGTTGAGTCTGCGCACCCTCTGAATCAATACTCTGAGTTAGTGGGACCTCCTCAACTTTGTCTACCCACCAACCGGCGGATGGTGTATCAATTGACAAACAACAACTGACAAAAGCACACTCCCTCGCAAACTGAGTAGCGAACTCCGCCTCCTTTGTTGTCGTTGCCATACCATCCTACTACTTCTTCTTCTTGGGACATTGTCCAGCATAGTGCCCCATCTCTCCACAAGCAAAGCATCTTACTTTGCTCATGTCTCTCTCTTGCACATTGCCACTCTGTTGTGGCTTGGCCCCTCCCTTGGGACCCTGTCTAGCACCCTTGTCGACCTTCTTCTTGCCCTCTGTCCAAAGAGAAATATCCTCATCACCCTCTAATATACGTTGTTGTCCTGAAGATCCAGAGCTGCATCTCAGCTCCTCCTGTACGAAGTCGTCCCAAAGTCTCTCCCAACTGGGCATGACCTCTCGCGCTAGAATGCCTTGCACAAATGAACCTCAAGGTTTGGAAAAGTTGTTTAAGGATGTCCTTACCAAAAAGTCCAGATCCACAATCTCTCTGACTGCTGCCAGCTCATCTCGAATCTGTGTAAATCTCCCAAGGTATGATGTCACCGACTCTGAATTGAGCATCTGAATGCTCCTGAGCTTCTCCTGCAGAACCATCTTTCGATTCTGATTGGGACTCTGGTAGAGTTTGCACAATGAGGCCCACATCTCAAAGGCATATTCCTTCCCAATCAAATGGGGTATGACATGGTCTCTCACCGCATCACAAATAGTCCTCTTTGCCTTGGTGTTCTTCTTCCTGAAATCTACATCCAACAATGGAGATGGAGCAGGTGCAGGAGGAATCACCACGGGAGCTTGAACTATATCCCATAGTTCAAGATCCTCCAAGACAAATATGATCATGGTTTTCCAAGGGGACCAGTTGCTAGCACCATCTAGCATATCCTTTGTCCTCATCTGAGACACCGACATGGTTGTCCACTGAAACTCACATTGATGCTACACACTACAAAAGAGTACAGCCTCACTCCTGTCAACACAGGCGTGAAAAGAGGTTGTCCAAACTCAGCGTCACTCCTGTCAACACGTGTGAAAAGAGGTTGTCCAAAACTCTGCCGCAATCCTGTCGACACAGGTGTGAAAATAGGTTGTCCACAAATGTCCAAAACAATCCCACAAATCTGCCTACTGTATGCTCTACAAATCAGCAACTCTTTGCCACCAAGGCTCTGATACCATGTAGATTTTTGAGGAACTATGAGGGCTGCCCAACAAGTTTGTCTTTGACCTCTTGTTGGGCTCTAAGTTTCATCAATCAAATATGTCATTTGGTGCATTTTAGGACAGCAAACAGGTATGCTCAAATCTGCCAAGAATTCTTCCCTCAACTGATGGATATATGCTCTTTTAAGATGCCCTTGCAAGTAGTTTTAGTAACCCAATGTTAGTACATGCAAACCTCAAAACATAGCACTCCTCTAGGATCTTAACAAGCTCCTAACGTTGATCTAAACAACTAAGCATGCATGAAATTTGGACACAAGTATTTTTGGTCAACATGACCCTAGATAAAATCCCTTGGGGAAAACCAGTTTGGAGACAGATGTGTATAGATCTCAAAGCAGAAGTTACAACAAGTAAAACATATACAAGTGAACCTGGTACAATAGCAACCACACTTGGATGCTTTGGAGTCCCTTGAAGATGTGCCTGCTAGCCCTTTGAAGTAAGGCGCACTTTCCTTGGTGCGCCCTTCTTCTCTTGCTAAGCCTTTAGCCCTCTTTCCTTTGTGCTTGCCTTTGCCTTTGCTTGAACCTTTCCCTTTTCCTTTACTTTAGCCCTTGGTCTTGCATCCTTTACACAAGAGTGCCTCCCTCCTTGGCTTAGTGCACACTATGCTCTAGTGCGCCCCTCCTCTAGCAAAAACTCACACAAGTGTTTAGAGACTCACAAACACTTTCCAAGGTACTCAAATCTCAACAAAAAACAATTACAATGACTTCTTCAACTTGTTGTCAATTACTTTGACTTTGACTTTGCTCGATCGATCCACCTCGACCTTCGACTTTCACTCCTAGTCGATCCTCCTCTTCTCGAATTTCACTACAAAGACCATAACCACCCAACATTCTCCCACTTGTTGTCTTCTTTGTTGAACCGAGAGTTTCTTGAACTTTTGTTCACAGACCCAAGGCAGCAATGCCCGTTGCCTCTCTGCACCAAGAGAACTTCACAACACTCACAGACTTGGGAAAAGAGTCTGTTATGTTTTCCAACGTGTCTCCAGCCCAGTCGACGTCGACAAAGCTATGTACATCTACTTCACTGTCATTTCCAGATTTCCCTTGGTAGCATATAGCATAGTCTTTTGTGCCACACAAATACCTGAATATTCTCTTGACAGTTGTCTAGTGCTCCTTTCCAGGTGTCGACATGTATCTACTCAACACTCCCATTGCATGGGCAATGTCTTGTCGAGTGCAGACCATCGCAAACATTAGACTACCAACAACACTTGCATAAAGGACACGTGCCATATCTTCTATTTCTTCCTGTGTCTTTGGACATTGTTCAGCAGTTAGCCTTGTTCCCACAGGAATTGGCACCTTTACAAATTTGCAATCCTACATGTTGAAACGTTTCAAAACTGTTTCAATATACTTGTTTTGATTCAACCAGAGCTTTCAAACTGCTCGAACTCTCTTAATCTCCATCCCTAAGATGAAGTTTGCTACATCGAGATGCTCCATGTCAAACTTGGAGGATAGTCGCTTCTTCACCTCCTTTATTGCGTCCATGTTGTTTCTGATCAGCAACATGTCGTCGACATACAATGCTACATATATGAAACGCCCACCTTCTTCCTTGGAATATATGCAGTGATTAGCTTTGCTTCTCACAAATCCCAAACTAAGGATGTATATGTCGAACTTTTGATACCACATCCTTAGTGATTGCTTTAGACCATAAAGGGATCTTTTCAATTTGCACACTAAATCTTTCTTGCCCCTTAATACAAATCCTTCAGGCTATTTCATGTAGATTTCTTCTTCTAGGTCCCCATGTAGGAACGTTGTCTTCACATCCATTTGTTCTATTTCCATTTCAAATGTTGTAGCTAGAGACATTAGTACTCTAATGGAAGTTAATTTCGCAACAGGGGAAAAAATCTCACCGAAGTCGACTCCTTTGACTTGGGAATATCCTTTCGCTACTAGTCGAGCTTTGAATTTCTTGACTTGACCTATTGCGTTCATCTTCTTCTTGAATACCCATTTTCTACCAACAGGCTTTCTTCCATTAGGTAATTCGACTAAATCTCACGTCTCATTCTTATGCAAGGATTCCATCTCTTCGACCATGGCATCCTTCTAGAGTCTACCCTCTATTGATTCAATTGCCTCCCTGACCAACTTGGGCTCCTCGTCAGTGGCAATTAACACAAAAGCAGAATGGAAGTTAGGTGGACTATACCTTTCAATTGGTTTTCTTACTCGTTCAGACCTTCCTATGACCAAGGTCGGTTGTTTCACCTCTTCATTTGATCCAATCGACTCATCTGAATCATCTTCTTCTCCATTCCTTAGTTCAAACCTCACCTTCCCTGGATTAATCTCTATTTGAACCACTTCAGACTCAAACTTCCTTCCGACTTCTTTAAAGACCACATCTCGACTGTACATTGTTTTCCTTGATACAAGATCCCAAAGCTTATATCCTTTCATTCCTTCTCTGTATCCAATGAAGATACATTTGACTACCTTCTTGTCCAACTTGCTCCTCTTTTCCTTGGTAACATGAACAAATGTGTTACAACCAAATACTTTGAGATGTGAAAGTGAAGGCTTCTTACCAAACCATACCTCATGTGGAGTCGAGTCGACTAATGCCGACGAAAGAGACATATTCACCAGAGATTTTGCATTGTCGACTGCTTCTGCCCACAATTCTTGTGCAAGCCCAGCACCACTCAGCATGCACCTTGCCTTATCCATCAATGTTATGTTCATTCTTTCAACAGCTCCATTTTCTTGTGGGGTATATGGTGTGGTATTTTGGTGTGCTATGTCACACTGCTTGCAAAACTGCTTAAAATCTTTTCCACAAAATTCACCACCGTTGCCAGTTCTCAGCACCTTAATCTTCCTATCTGTCTAGTTTTCCACAAGAGACTTAAACTCCTTGAATTTCTCAAAAACCTCTGATTTCTTCCTCATGAAATATATCCATGTCTTCTTGGAAAAATCATCTATGAAGGAGACATAATACAGGGATCCACTAAGTGAAGGCACTGAAACAGGGCCAAACACATCACTATGAACCAATTCTAGAATCCACTTTACCCTTGTCACTCAAAATGGGAATATCACCCGACTTTGTTTTCCATATATACAATGTTCACAAAAGTCGACTTCTAAATTACATTCAGGAAAATCTTCGACCATACCTTTGTTGTGCATAGCTCGAAATCTTTTTTCTCCAATGTGTCCCATCATCTCGTGCCATAACAGGTCAAGTCAGCTTGATGAAGACTTGTTGAGTCAGTTTGAATCGACTCAGCCTGAGTTGAGTCGAAGTCGAGTTGACTTCAGGAATGGCAATGTTGTTGCATCCAGTCAAGTCGACATTCCCTAATAACTTGTATAGGGTTCCAATCCGAACTCCTTTCATTAAGACCATCGCACCTCTGACCATTTTGCACGTATCCTTCCAAAATAGAGTGTGCACTCCTGCATCACTCATCTTGCTGATAGATATCAGGTTTCTTGCCAAACCCGGAATACGTAGCACACGTGGAAGGGTTCTACTCCTCCCATCCTGCAGTATTAGTCGGACTCTTCCCCGTCCAACAATTTTGAATGTCGAGTCGTCCCCCAAGGACACATCTCCTCCTTCATATCGTTCATATTTGCAGAACCATTCTCTATGTGGTGTCATATGATAAGATGCTCCTGAGTGGATCAACCAAACATCTTGATTCGACTTTGTACTGGTCGACGTCAGATACACATCACCTCCTTTGTCAGGAGCAGTCTTTCACTCAGTCAACTACTTCTCATCGGATCATGTACTAACTTCCATTGCCTTCAACTTGCAGTCTCTTTTATAATGCCCAGCTTTATCGCATTTCCAACATCTTCTCGTTGATTGAACAAGAGATTTAGATCTACCCTTTGAATTAGACTTTCTACCGGAGAATTTGCCTTTATCTCTGTCAACCAATCAACCCCTCACCACTAAAACACCTTTGGTCGATCCTTCCATGTTCTTCCTTCTCATTTCTTCTGACAGTAGAGATGAAACCACGTCTTCTAGCGCTACTGTGGTTGAATTACTCCCTATAGCCACGACTAAACTATCCCAGGAGTTTGGCAAAGAACATAATAAGCTAATACATTTCTCCTCCTCGGTGATTTTAATATCCACAAAAGATAACTCGCTTAAGAATGGTATTAAACGCATTTAAATGCTCAGTTACCAAACTGCCCTCACTCATCCTCAGAAGATATAGTTTATTTCTAAGGAACAGCTTATCTACCAGAAATTTCAACTGGTACAAGCTTCCCAACTTGTCCCACAGTTTCTTCGTCGAGTCTTCAATTGAGACATTCAACAACACCGAATCTGCAAGACAAAGTCGAATCGTACTCCTTGCCATTCTTTCGAGTTTCTCAAATTCTTCCCTCGACATCCCTATCGGAATGGTACCTGAACAGACTATTTCCCATTGTTCTTGATCTACAAGGAGATCTTCAATTTTAAGCTTCCAAAGCTCAAAATTCTGGCCATTGAATTTTTCGATCTCTATTCTCAAGCTACTTGCCATTCTTTAAGCACAAATTTAAATATCTCTGACTTACGGCTATTACTAGACCTAGGGTTTAGCTCAGATCCAAGGTTGTTAAACCAAGCTCTGATACCACATGTTAGGAAATTATACTTTCACGTTAAACCTAACAGAAGAGAGGAAGAAAGATTTAAGCTAGAAAACAAGTGACAAAGCAAACACATAGTACACAGAGATTTTACCCTGGAATGTTGGTTAGGGAAAACCAACATTCCTTAAGTGTCTTGCTCTCTTGTTGTCTTATTCATTCAGAATAAAAAGTTACATGCCTAACCGTGGTCCACACCTAAGACATAATCAACATCATACCTTCTTGTTTTTCACAAGAACAACCCTATAGCCAATTCGGCTTACATCTACATGACCAGTAACCTACTCCTAAAGGTTAGCATCAAAATCATTAACGATTACAACACACCTTAATTATAGGCTTTACAGTAGGCAAAACCCTAAAGAAAGGCACCCAAAAAGGGTTACAGATCCACGTAGATCATTAGCTACAAATATCGTGAATCTCGAAATTTTGTTACAGTCAGATTACCAGTCGACCTTCATTCAGTCTTCGGTCGGTTGTCAAACAACCTCTTGTCGGTTGACCTCTTCAACTTGTTGTTAATTACTTCGACTTCGACTTTGCCCAATCAATCCACCTCGACATTCGACTTTTACTCCCAGTCGATCCTCCTCAACTCAGCTTTCACTGCAAAGAATATAACAACCCAACAAGGGGTACGGTGGCAATATGGGGTAGAACTTTGTACCTCTAACATGAGACTAACCACAAATTTGCTGATTTTGGCTAGTTAGAAGCCAATTTCTGCATATTCATATAAATTATAACAAATGATGAGACTAACCACAAATTTGCTGATTTTGGCTAGCTAGAAGCCAATTTCTGCATATTCATATAAACTATAACAAATGATGCTATACTGTATAAAAAAATGTTTGAATGGCTTAAAGCAAGAAAGAGATCATAGGAAGTTCACCATGTCAGCAGAGCTTGCCATTTTGTAATTTTGACTCTCTCAAGATGTCCCCTCTTTTGTTACAAGACCTGTTGCAAGCTCTGTAGATGTAATTATTTTTTCAATGAATGTCATACAAAAGGAAAAGAAACCTATTCAATTCAATAAAAAATGTCTTATGAATTTGGCATAGACCATCAATATATTTAAATAATGACTCTAATAACATGAATTGCTTTCCCCATATTGATTTGTCCAAAATTGTACAAATAAAAATACAATAGGTTTCCCAGTAAAATCCAGAAATCATACCATCAATACAATAGATTTCCCAGCAATGTATTGGTTAACAGCATACCTAAGCTTTTTATAATGCAAATGTCTGTTTCTAGCTTGCTTCCTTTAGTTTTGATAATCTCCACATGAGCGCTATCCTTCTGTGAAATCGTGGTAAAATTGAACCCCTTACAACAATTTATTGCGTAATAGTCTTACAGATGAATTTGGTTGCATAATTCCAGTCAGCATACACTTGAAGGTTTTTGTTTGCTGCAGTAGTTGTTACAGGGGGATGTATCTAATATTCTGAACATAATCACTTGCTTTTCACTGTGGTTTCAAAGAATCTGTTCCTTCTCCTCCACATCATTTAGAAGAAACTTGGTATCAGGAAGATACCCCGTCACCTTCGTATCCTGAGAAAAACTCTCCAACTCTTTATAGATTTCCTGAGTTTGGGAGTGTGATTCATCTCCTCCGAGAAAAGCGTGCATCTGGTTATTCACCTCAATCCAACTGCATCCAGGTGTCTTTTTGATGCCTCTGTTTTTCATCATTCTCCGGACCTTTTCAATGTCACCCCACCTACCGGCTGCAGCATAAATGTTTGAGAGAAGCACATAAGGTGCAGCACTTGTAGGGTCCAACTCAAAAATACATTCTGCCACCCATTCTCCTAACTCTACGTTGTTGTGCATTCTACAGGCACTAAGCAAACAACTCCACACAGCAGCATCAGGTTGTATCAGCATGTTGTTGATAAAGTTTTGTGCTTCAACCAGATGCCCAGCTCGGCAAAGGAGATCAACCATGCATCTATAGTGCTCCATTGAAGGTGTAATGTGATAATGTTCAGTCATAGAGTTGAAATATCGGTAGCCCTCATCCACTAGGCCTGCATGGCTACATGCAGACAAAACACTGAGCAAGGTGACGTAGTTGGGGTTTATGCCACAACATTTCATTTCTTCAAAGAGTTGGAGGGCTTCCTTGGCATAGCCATGCATGGCATATCCTGTGATCATGCTTGTCCAGGACACAACATCTCGTTGATGCATTTTGTCAAACAATGCACGTGCCTTTTGTATGCTTCCACATTTTGCATACATGTCTACAAGGGCACTCATCACAAAGGCATCAGACTGAAACCCTCTTTTATTTATTTCATCATGGATCTCCATACCCTTCTCCAGACTCGTTAAGTTGGCACATGCTGGAAGAACACTGGCAAAGGTTTTTGAGTCCGGCTTCACACCGGCCAACTGCATCTGATGAAAAAGATTCAAGGCTTGCCCATCATGTCCATTCTGAGCAAACCCCGCAATCATTGCATTCCATGCGATGGTGGTTTGTTGAGGCATTTCATTGAAGACTCTCAGGGCTTCATCAACCAGCCCATTCTGGGCAAATCCTGCCATCATGACATTCCATGAGAAAATGTCTCTTCGAGGCATTTCCTCAAAGAGTTTTGCAGCCTCGTCAATATACCCATTCCGTGCAAATCCGGCAATCATGGCATTCCAAGAGTAGACATCTCGTGCAGGCATTTGTTTAAAGACTTTCAAGGCCTCATCTATACGCTTATTGTGTGCATATCCTGAAACCAGCGTTGTCCAGGAGACAACATTTGGTTGATGCATTTTGTCAAACAACTCGCGCGCCTTCTCCATTTCCCCGCATTTTGCATACATGTCTACGAGGGCATTAGTCACAGACAGATGACATTGAAAACCTCTTCGTATTATTTCCTCATGGATTTTCACACCCTGTTCCAGAGATGCGAGGTTTGCACACGCTGAAACAACACAAGAAAAGGTAAACGAATTGGGTTGGACACCTGTTGGTTCCATTTGGTTAAACAGCATCAATGCCTCCTCGGCAGGCCCGTGCCTTGAGTAGCCTGAGATCATAACAGTCCATGAACAGACATCTCGTTGAGGCATTTGATCGAAAACTCTGCGAGCGTCCACCAGACTCCCGCACTTGACATACATGTTGAGAAGCGTGTTCTGTAAAAATCTATCCGCTATAAATCCCCTCTCATTCATGTGGGCATGGATTAGTTTTCCTTCTGGCAAGGTTTTCTTCTGAATGCAAACCTGCAAGAGCGAAACATAAGCAAAAGAGTCTGTAAAGCTGTCTGTTGTATATAAAACTTGCAGCGCCTCCTTCAAACGGCCCTGTTTACAGAGTTCTGTGATTTTGTCAAGAGAAGTCGTGTTGGAATTGGGTTGTGGTATTTTAGAAGTAACACTGTTCATGTTTGGCATTCTACGTTGAAGGCAAAACGCTGGTTCAACAAACAATGCCACCATTATCTTTTTATTCTGATTGTTTAAAGGTTGTATCATGTCCAGTTCAACGCTGTTACTGCAAAATGACCAGCAGCAGCCGCCTTCTTGCCTGTCAGCCATTCGATTGCCTCATCCGTTTAAAAATACCCTGTTTAGCCATTAGATTGCTTCGTCCGTTGAAAAAAACCCCGCCAAATTGTCGCAGGGGGCAAACTCACTAAACAAATAAAATTGGTACCAAATGTTATAGTCGGTGGTGTGTAAGGTCTGTAGATTAGTGAATGTGCAATGTGAAATAACATGTGCAATGAGACATATACCTGCCGCTCTATGGAGGATTGTTACATGTTTTGAACAGGTTGAAAAGTATAAAGATAATAGCTCCTTAAAAAAAATATAAACCAAACTTATTATAATAATTTGGGGAAAAAAAAAATATTGTAAATAAAATGAGAAAAAATAAAATATTGTAAATGGTAAAACAAGTAATATTAAGTAAAACTCAGTTTTATATTTGATCATGCTTAAAAATCTATGTCATATCTGACATGTAGAAACAATCACTCATAAATTCCATGCCTCGGAAATTGAAAAGCACCTCACATAACTATGCAGTTGCTACACAATTTTAAGGAAGCGGGTTGCCTTACAACTTAGTCGACGAGCAAAATGCAATTGACAGGTTTTGGAGGTCAAACCGACAGTTTGCTCGGGAATTAAAACAATTTTTCTGGTTCTCCATGAAGAAGCTAGATGAAGAAAATTTGTGTCCGCACACGTGACATCATTAAAAAATCACGTTGATTCTAAGAGGTTGCCACTAACACTGAGGTTCAATGTTGAAAAACCCATGAAATCATTAAAATGAATGACGTTGTTTTCTAGACATCTGTCACCAACCCCGCAATAAAAGGTTGAATTCACTAGCCAATTAAATGTTACATAAATAATTTTAAATAATTCAAAAAATATAGAAAATGGATTTGTAATGTCATAGTTTAGAAAAAGTTAATAAATTTTTGGTCAAGGATGAATTAATAGATGGTCAAAGGCAGAACGATCGTTATATACCTGTACGACAAGTATAATAACATGTCTTATGCCAATGTGAATGTACAATGTTGTTTTTTATTACATATGATGATGACTAGTAGATTAAATACGAAAAAATTATATTCTTACGTATGCATGTCTAGTTTAGAGTGTTATTTGTAATGATGCATGTCTAATTTATAGTGTTATTTGCAATGGTCTCTATGCAATTATTTTGGTTTTGGGGGACATGGTTAAATGAAACATATTCAAATGATCACATCAAAAGTTTAATTCATAAATACTTTTTAAGAAGGAAAGGGCTACACACATGATAAATATCGCTCATTTGCATGACGAGAAATTGGGAACAGAGACAAACACAAAGGTGACAAATGCGACGTTCAAGGGCATAGACTAACAAACTAATCACAACATCATATTAAGCCTAGTTATTGGTGGCAAATCCAACACAAACGCCAACAGAGTGGATGAGGGTATACGAGGGCGTAAAAATGCCCCAAGCTACCGAGGCAAGATTCTGCATGTAACGACTTGCACCATTGGCATAACCGATGTAGCAACAGGATGAGAGGTCCATCTGAATGGTGAAAGAAGACAATGTACAAGATGCAAATATTACAAAAGGGATGCAAAAGCCTACCTAAGCTATATACAAGGAGAAAGGATGCTCTAAAAGAACTGATCGAGGGTAAAAAATTGTTATGTAGAGCGTGTTGCAAGGATTAGGGAGAAGTTCCCCTTCTGACCTCGCAAGTAAGTATGCCCCCTTTCCTAGACATTGTTTAACAATGTAAGTTCCCTGCCATATTTCAACTTTCCTCGACCTAACATATCATGGGCTTGGTCATACTCAAGGACTAGATCCCCTTTGTGGAAAACATGAGAGTGAACCTTACAATCATATTGAGCCTTAGAACGCTTATTGCCCACTTCAATTGTTTGTAAGGTGATGTGGTGATCTTCATTGGTGTGTTTTAAAGTTATTAGCCTTTGTTCTAATGGAGTGGTATCAAGGAGGAGTTCGGCAGCCAAATGAAGGGAGGGAATTTGGTAGTCAATGGGTAAAACTACGTCTTCACTTTTGACGAGTTGGTAAGGAGTAAACCCAATGGTGGTTTTAGTATATGTCTTATAGGTCCATAAGGATGGGAAGAGCATGTGATGCTAGTTGGTCTTGTGCTTGTTCATGATCTATTGGAGCATGGTTTTAAGGAATTTTGTATGGCCTCAACTTGGCCATTCCCCTATGGATAATAGGATGAAGAATATTGGTGCTCAAAACCTAACAATGAAGCCAAATCATGTAAGTTTTCATCTTCAAAATGGTGGCCATGGTTAAAAACCAATTGTTTTGGGACACCAAATCGAATAATGACATGATTGAAAAAGAAACAAGTTGCAGTAGCAACAATATTGTTGAAATTTGACATGGGTTCAACCCATTTTGTAAAATAATTGACAGTCACAATGATGTATGTATGTATGTATGACTGCCAAAAGGAGGGTTACACTCCATGAAGTCAATGGCCCATTTACATAAAGGGCCTAAGGTGGCAACAAGGTGTTGTAGCACACCGAACCCCTAAGTATCCCTTTTAAAGATGGGGCGTTGAACTTTCCCTTTTTCTAAACCATCTCAAATTCTTATTTGCACAACTCCATCGTCTTATGCTTGTCAAGAGCTTTCCAACGATGGTAATTTCACTCAAAACTAAACTCTATAACGAAATTTATGACCCTCCAAAGTTCTTGGGTTTTCGACCTTTGTTTCACTGACAAGTGGCATCCACGTGACACCTCGTCACACTTTCCATCTGACATGGCGACAATGTAGTATTGATGTGGCGCCTGTCTAAACTACCACGGGGAAATTTCGATCCACGCAGGCCTATCCTCGTTATCACTCGGACTTTCTTCCGACGCACTCATCACTTACCTCCGACGGATATGGTATCGAAGAATATTCCCTTTTGATACCATTTGTTTGGTGTTAGAAAGGTTCAGGTAGTTTCATTGCTTTGAATGCAAGGTATCGAGGAATATTTTATCTCCTCGATGGATGGTGTAGATGCATGTCATGGTCTCCTGATTGACGGTTGAGATCCATTTGATGCCTAAGGTTCACCCGTCCAACTGGACCCCACTCAACTCGTCAACCATTCAAGGGTCGACATTCGTCACTCTAAGGACACCATGACTGCCTTGCTGGCAACCCATGTCCTCCACGACTTTAACACTTTGCTTTTTAGGTCAGGCGAAACCTACAGCAGATTGACAGTTTTCCTCAAATCTCCCTCATCCATAGATCTATGTTTGAGATCTGCCCTCCATCGAACTTGCACTTCAATGCCTCGGAGGAGTACTTTGAATCCTTCGGAGTCATACTCCAAAAAATAGTTAACTATGAGTCAGCTAGACTCACACTCAATCCAGTTGACTAATTGACTGCTGACATGTGTGTTCACACTAACGCTCCCAGTTAGCATCAGGTTAGCTCTCCCCCCCTGATCTGCTAAGTGGGACCCATAATGATCAACAGATGAGGATTTATCTCTCCAGCTTCTAGATCTACAGCCCACACATGCTCAACTTTAGAGTCTCTCATTCAGGGTTAATCTCACAACACATGATATTTCCTTTTGAAAACCCCACTTCGAATGGTTCATTTCAGAGTCTCTCGTTTAGGACCTTTCCTATCGCTCATGAGGTTTCTCTCTAACATTTTCACTCCGAAGAGCCCATCGATTAATGGTCCTGATCTTTTTAGATCAACGGTTGTTGTTCTCCGCTGACTAACACAAGGTTTTAAGGAGTTATAACTATCCATTTCAAGGACTTATCCATTTTTAGAATTCTGCAAGACTTCGATCTAGACTTTCGAAGACTCGAAATGAATTCTACGACCATTCCTAACTGTCAAACTTAAGGTTAAAACCTCACATGATTTGCAGGCTCTCCACACAAGGAAAATATAGAGTATTCGAGCAGGTAACAACTCACACTTAGTCGTTTTCAAGATTTAATAAGGCAATAATAATACATTGCAACATAACTCATCTCACAGGCATAAAAATTCATGGATTAAGTTTCACATACTTTCACTTAGACTCAGACATATGCGCATTCACATAAAAATATTCCATTCATAAGCATTCAGATATATCATTCACAATTAGTTTCAGTACAAAAAACATTTATCTAGTAAGAAATAATCCAATCCAACTGACCGAGAGAAGACGTCTTTCCTCCCAACCTTGGGCCTTGTTGTATAATTACTTCTTATAGCACGCCACCCACGTGCCAAGCCCTGATAACACCAAGGAAATTGACTCAGCAGGGTTTTGAGTCTGCGAAGATCCATGAAGGTTACTCTCCTTCCTCCTCTGACACAACAAAAGTTGCCACCTCCCACTGAGCTTTGATTCTCTATGGGTTTATCAGGTGGTTTCTCAACTGGATTTCCTCTGCACAAGGGAGTCTCTTCTCTGCTCAACAGTCCCTTGTTGACCTTCACTTACCAGTATCGGTTTTTGTCCAATAAGCACCAAGTGGCATCCCACTATTGCTCTAGTTCGAGAATCGAGGTCTTCTATGTTCAGGGTGATCATCAACAACTCAGACAAGATTCCTATTTTCCTCCAGAAAATTATTCTTTTTTTTCTCAATCAACACATTTGCACATCTAAGCTCTCTCTTGCTCATCTTTGAGTCTCCTCTATTGCATTCTTCTATCTCTGGGTGCAATCTATGTTGCGGGACCTCTCTTCCTGTTTGATTACACTCTTCGTGTGTATTCCTCCTTTAGTCTTCTTCTCCATCCCCTAGGGATCTTTGCAGCGTCCTACAAACGTAACCTTCATTCTTTCATTCATAATATGAAAGGGCAGTTATGTGGTACATTCCCCCGTCGGTTGTTCAATCGACCTTTCTCTCTCTATATGGACCAATTGCCATAGTCATTAACTACTCAACCACCTTTGCGACCTTCTCTTAATGGTCACATGGTCTCCTCATCAATGTGGTATGATGATAGGTGAAGTTATTATGTTTGCAAGCATAGATTATCTTGTTGTACAAGCTTCCTATTTTCTTCACTGATGCTTCTCAGCTCCACTTCACTCAACCATTCCATCAGTACCTCTTCCTCATCAATTTCCTTTGGTGTATCACGACCAATACTTATCAAGGTTGTTCCCTCTCATTCAGCAGTTTGGTGTTTATATTAAATAAAACACAATTACATGCCTCATAATGTTAACATATGAAGTTTGTGCATAATTACAATCTTGGGAGAAAACAGGGTGTTACATTCTGCTCCACCTTAAAGAAACATTGTCCTCAGTGTTTAAAACACCATGTATATACCATTATACATTAAACAAAAAGGGGTATGCCAATCTCATGGCATCTTCCAACTCCCATGTAGCTTCATCTGCTCCAAAGTGCTTCCATTACACCTTAACCTACGTGATGGCTTGGTTCCAGAGCATTGTTTCTTTCCTGTCTAGTATGCACTGAGGTTCTGGATGGAATTCTCCCTTTGGTTCCACATGTATTACAGTCTAATGAATAACATGATTAGAATCATGGACATATTTCTTTAACAAAGACACATGGAATACATTATGTGCTCTAATAGTGGGTGGTAAAGTAAGTTGTATGTTATTGATCCTATTCTCTCTAGGATTTCAAATGGTCCACAATATCATAGAGCCAACTTAGCACAAGTCCCCATTTTCAGGGAACCCCACTTGGGTTTCACCCAGAGATACACATGGTCTCCTACTTTAAACTCTTTGGGGGTTCTCTTGTTATTAACATAGCTCTTTTGTTTATCCTGGGCAATTTTCAGGTTTTGTCTTATCTGAAGTATGGCTTGCTCCATTTCCTTCAGTAATTCAGGTCCAAGTGTAAGTTTGTCCATTGGACTATCCCAACTAATCAGAACTATGCACTTCCTTCCATGCAGAGCCTCGAATGGGCTCATCTTCAATGATGCTTGATAGCCATTGTTGTATGCAAATTCCACCAAATGTAGATATTCTTCCCACTACTTGGGCCAATGCATAACATGAATTCGTAACATATCTTCTAACACTATGTTCACCCTTTCAATCTAACCATCTATTTGAGGATGGTAGGCTGTGCTAAATGCCAATTGCGTTTCTAAACTTGCAAATAAGCTTTTCCAGAAATTCGGGGTGAACTTAGCATCTCTATCTGAGATTATGGTTTTAGGAAAACCATATAACCTGAGTATCTCTTTCATGAAAACATTGGCAATGTCTATAGCTTTAAAAGTAGACTTTATGGGAATAAAATGAGTTGGCTTGCTCAACTTATCCACTACAACCATGATTGCATCATGTTGTTTGACTGTCTTTGGTAACCTCATGATAAAATCCATGAAAATCACTTCCCATTTCCATTATGGTATCTGTATGGGTTGCAATATTCCTGCAGGGTGTCGATGCTCGACCTTCACCTATTGGCATTCCAAACATTTCGCAATGTAATGAGCAATGTCATGCTTCATCCCAGGCCAATAATACAGTTGCCTAACTATTGTCACCATTTTCTGGTAACCAGGGTGACCTACATATAGCCTCTTATGGAACTCATCCATAATCAATTGCCTTAGATCTGCTAAATTAGGCACATGTAGCGTATTAATGTACAACAACAAATTATCATCCCTTAGTTGATATCCTTCGTACCTATTTTCGTTAGGTTCTTGCTGCAACTTTTCCTTCACTTGTTTGAAGAACTCGTCTTCCGATAAGAGGGTCTTAATCCTATGTTGAATGTTGGACTCCCCTACACTTGTTGCTGCAAAGTGTATTGTTTGAATGCTTTGGCTAAGCGCATTGACTGCTTTGTTCTCTTTTCCTTTTATACACTACATCGTTGACTGTAGTTGCCTGCTCTGTTGGTTTATCCCTACTTTAAGACAAAAAAAATTGTTGATGCAAACTCCTGCTTGGCTGACCCGACTGTGCATCTTTCTTGGAATCTTATGGGGAAAAGACTTGAACCCCTTCTTCTGGAATCCACTCTTTTCCTTTCTTTTCCAATCCTTGTAAGACTCATGCTTGTGCTTAGACTCATCATAACATCATTTGGCCTTCTAAATGGTGTCTTCCAACATCTTGGGTTTGTTAAACTCAATTCGATTCTAGTAGGATTGTGGTAACCCATTGAGAAAACGTTGGATTCTCTCCTTCTCATCCTTAAGGTAGGGAACATACCTCACCAACTCCTTAAATCTTTTTGTATACCCATCCAAGGTAAGTTGCCCCATCTTAAGCTCATGGAATTCCTTTATTTTGCCATCATAATACTTCTCAGATAGGTAAGCTTTGCAAAAGCATCTCTCAAATTGTTTGCAGGTTAATTTGCTTTCCTTTATCCTTTTGATTTCCTCGAGTTCTTCCCACCAAATGGAAGCCCCTCCATTCAGGTTAAACATTGCAATTCTTGCCTTGGTATTGTTTGAATAATTATGTACTTGAAAGTACTTTTTCAAGCTAAATAGCCATGCTTCAACTTCCTCTCCTTTCTTTATTTCACCGTCAAAGGTAGGTGGCTTAGCCTTCTTGAATTATCCAGTCAAAAAACTCTGAGAATTCTTCCTCTTTCTCTTCTTAGAAATGTTGGATTTTGTGCCACTATTAGATTGTTCTGTTGAAATATTCTTTCGACTAGAGGACTATGTGGGAATGCCTCCTCTTGATTCATCTTTCTTGATACCCCGATGCTTCCTTTTGGAAGAACTCATTTCTGCATCGTTGTGATCCATTCCATGCTTTTGGGCATCCGAAGGGGTTTTTAACCTCTTCGACTGTTGTAGTTCTACATTGTTAGGGCCTTACTGCAAATGTTTTTGAATTTCGGATAGACTCTACAGTAGGACTGCATTCAACTTTGCATGTTTGGCTTGGGCTCTCATAAGCCTCTCATTATCTTCTTTTAGACTTCTCACAGTGGCCATCAAATCTAGAGGGGCTTCTCTATCCCTCCGACCATCAGACTCTTCATCTCTAAGGTGTGAGATGTCATCCATGTTGCATTGCACCATTCACTTATGTGAACTTTTCAACTCGTCCTACATGTTGAAACGACAATTACCATTAGCATTTCATGTCAATATTTTGAATCATGCATTCTAGACAACATAAAATCATTTTAAACAGTCTTAAGTGGTCTTGGTGACTCATTCAAGCCTAGATTTTGATATATGCTCTGATACCACTCTGTAGCACACCCAACCCCTTAGTATTATCTCTTTTAGAGATGGGGCGTTGAAATTTCTCTTTTTTCTAAACCATCTCAAATCCTTGCTTTCACAACTCCATCATCCTCTGCTCATCAAGAGCTTTCCAACGAAGGTAATTTTGCTCAAAACTAAACTCTAGAACGAAATTTACGACCCTCCGAAGTTCTTGGATTTTTTACCTCTATTTCACTGACACGTGACACCTCGTCACACTTGCAATCTGACATGGTGACAACGTAGCACCTATCTAACCTGCCATGGAGAAATTCTTATCCACGCATGCCTATTGTCATTATCACTTGGATTTTCTTTCAACGCACTCATCACTTACCTCTGACGGATATGGTATCGAAGAATATTCCCTTTCGATACCATACGTTCAACGTTCAAAAGGTTCAGGCAGTTTCACTACCTTGAATGCAGGGTATCGAGAAATATTTTGTCTCCTTGATGGACGTCGTAGAAGCATGTCACGGTCTTCCGACCGACGGTTGATATCCATCTGATGCCTAAGGTTCACCTGTCCAACTAGGCCCCACTCAACTCATCAACCATTCAAGGGTTGGCATCTGTCACTCTAAGGACACCTTGGATACCTTGTTGGAAGCCATGTCCTCCATGACTTTAACACTTTGCCTTCTAGCTCGAGTGAAACCTACGGTAGATCGAAAACTATCGTCGAATTTCCCTCATTCACGGATCTAAGGTCGAGATTTTCCCTCCATTAGACTCGCACTTCAATGCCTCAGAGTCATACTCCGAAAAATAATTAACAGTGAGCTAGCTAGACTGACACTCAATCTAGTCGACTAATCGACTGTTGACTCACGTCTTCACATTAACGCTCTCAGTCAGCACCAAGCTAGATCTTCCCCCCTGATTAGTTAAGTGGGATCCGAAATGATCAACAACTGAGGATTTATCTTGCCAACTTCCAAATCTACGACCCACACACGCTCAACTTCAGAATCTCTCATTCGAGGTTAATCTCACGACACATGAGATTTCCTTCTGATAACACAACTTCAAATGATTTGTTTCATAGTCTCTTGTTCGGGACCTTTCCCATCACTCTCGAGGGTTCTCTCTAACACTTTCACTCCAAATAACCCACCAATCAATGGTCCCGATCTTTTCAGATCGATGGTTGTTGTTCTCCATTGACTAACACAAGGTTTTAAGGAGTTATAACTACCCATTTCAAGGACTTATCCATTTTTCGAATTCTGCAAGACTTCGATCCTGACTTTCAAAGACTTAAAATAAATTATACGGCCATTACTAACTGTCAAACTTAAGGTTAAAACCTCACATGATTTCCAGGCTCTGCACACAGGGAAAATATAGAGTATTCAAGCATGTAACAGTTCACACTTAGTCGTTTTCACAATTTAATAAGACACTAATAATACATTGCAACATAGCTCATCTCACAGGCATTCAAGGTCATGGATCAAGTTTCACAGACTTTCACTTAGATTCATACATATGCGCATTTACACAAATATTCCATTCATAAGAATTCAAATATATCATTCACAGACAGTTTCAGTACATAAAACACTTATCTGGTCATAAATAATCCAATCCCACTGACTGAAAGAGGACACCTTTCCTCCCAACCTTAGGCCTTGTTGTAGAGTCACTTCCTACAACACACCACCCCTATGCCAAGCCATGATACCACCAAGGAAATTGACTCAGAAGGGTTATGAGTCTGCGATTATCTTGGAAGGTTACTCTCCTTCCTCCTCTGACACAACAAAAGTTTCCATCTCCCACTGAGCTTCGGGTCTCTACAGGTTCACCAGGTGGTTTCTCAACTGGATTTCCTCTGCATAGGGGAGTCCCCTGGAGACCTCCCCTTACCAGTGTCGATTTTTGTCCAGTAAGCACCAAACTGCATCCCACTCTTGCTCCATTTCAGGAATCTGAGTCTTCTCTGTTTAGGGTGATCATCAACAACTCATACAAGCTTCCTATTTTCCTCCAAAAAGCTATTTTTTTCTTTCTCGATCAACACATCCACACCTCTACGCTCTCTCTTACTCATCTATGAGTCTCCTCTATTGTATTGTTCTGTCTCTAGGTGCAATTGCCTTTTGTGGGGCCTCTCTTCCTGTCTGATTACACTCTCAGTGTGTATTCCTCCTCCAGTCTTCTTCTCCATCCCCTCGAGATCTCTGCTGCATCCTGCAAACATAACCTACAACTTACCATTCATAATCTGAAGGGGCGGTTCTATGGTACATTCCCCCGTCAGCTGTTCAATCAGCCATTCTCTCTTTGTATGGACCAACTGCCACAATCATTAACTATTCAACCACCTTTATGACCTTCTCTTAATGGTCACGTGGTCTCCTCATCAGTCTGGTATGTCGGTAGGTGAAGTTATTATGTTTGCAAGCATAGATTAGCTTGTTGTACAAGCTTCCTATTTTCTTCATTGATGCATCTCAACTCCACTTCACTCAACCATTCCATCAATCCCTCCGCCTCATCAATTTCCTCTGGTGTATCATGGCCAATACTTATCAAGGTTGTTCCCTCTGAGTCAACAGTTTGGTGTTTATATTAAATCAAAACACAATTACATGCCTCATAATATTAACATATGAAGTTTGTGCATAATTACAATCTTGGGAGAACATTGGGTGTTACAAGTGCAACAGACCTGTAGGATCTCATGCCTTAGGAGCATATAGTTAACAACTAGTACAATGTTTAACTGCCTTAATACAATTAGAAAATAGAGTAGGCCAAAAATAACTTACACATATAATTTTTTAGGTAGTAACCATCCCATAAAGGTGGCCACCACAAGTGCCATTATGGAAAGCATTTAATGTTGTTCTACCTCGTCATGGTTGAGACAACGACGTAATGAAGTGTTAATCCTCTGTCAATAAATATCATCACCCATGAAGAGATATCGAGGAGATTGATGATTAATATGTCATCAATCATCATGAGATGGATGAGAACCAAACTTTCAGGTTTTTAAATAAACTAGAATGTCACCATACCAAGGATCATCGGAGGATATAGGGAACAAATGTTCGTCCGGAAGGTCATTGTTCAAAGGCAGGTCTGATGCATCAGTTAGGAGATCGGAAATTTTAAACTTAGTGAGGGCTAAGGCTTTGTTACTCTTGGGTGTAAGAAATTCTAAGTCAAACTCCTGAAGGATCATGATCCATTGAGCATACTTACATATGATAACCTATTGACTCATGATAAATGACATAGGGTTAGAATTGGCCTTGACCTTTGTCTTGCACATCATAATATAATTACACAACTTCTAAACCAAAAAAATGATCGCCAAAGGCCAATTTTTCCTCATGGTTATAGAATCGTGAGGGTCCAGATAGGTTATTACTTACATAATAGATGATATGCTCACAACTATCAGTCCCATTGTGAACTAAGACTCCATTGATAACAAAGGGTGGAGCAAAAATATAAAGGATAAAATCATTGTCGAAGTCAGGAGGGCTAATTAAAGGTGTTGAAATGAGGGCATGCGTCAATGTGTCAAAGGAATATTGGGCTTTCTCATCCCATGCTAAGGGTACGTATGATCATAATAATCGTAGAAAACCATGAGTGGTGGTAGCATAATCAAGAAAAAATCAACACAAAAAAAAGAATTTACCTTGGAGGCTCTACAATTGGTGTAAGTTACGAGGTGGGGGCAATTCAATAATGGTATGAACTTTCAAGGGATTAATGGTGGTGCCTTCTTTGAAAACAATGAATCCCAATAGTTGACCATCTGGCACAGATAATACACACTGAAGAGGGTTTAAGTGAATGCGGTACATTTGACACTAGAGGAAGATAGTACAAAGGTCATCTAAATGTTGTGATCATTTCTTCAAATGAGTTGTGAGATCATCAATATTTGTACATATATTCCAGTGACTCAGACTCAGTTGCAGTTCCTTGGATTTGACTGGCTCTATTCAATAGTTATTGGAGCCATAAACTTGAGCTTCCCTTCCGACAACTCACTTTAGATCTTGGGAGACTCTTCCTGTTTAGCAGGGCTCCTCTAGTTGTTTCTTTCCCCCACTAAGGGGACATCATTTTCTATGTATTCAGATTAGTTGTAGTCTTCACTATGCTTATATGTTTGTCCTAGCCTCATAGTTTCAAGTGTGTACATGGGACTATTGATATCAATGTATTTTACTTTGGTGCCTCTTCACCATAATCACATTTTGTATTGTATCGTGACACCATTTTGCCTCACTAGCTTGGCCCATTTATGCCATGGTCCACCATTGTATCATTATTTGGAGATATCTCAACGAGAATGGGTATGCCCACCTCATCCATATTGAGATGTTGTACACACCTCATCTCTTTGGTTTTTTGTTGACAAGTGATTCTTCGTTGCCCTTCTACAGGTCGTCCTCCTTCCTTGGTCACTCTACTCCATCCTTGGTCCTTCCTATACTCGGGTAAAACAACTGTGATGTATTTCGATCATATGATTTGCTCCTAACCTCGCACATTAGGGGGCAATCTATTATCACCTCAAAATTACTCATTTGTGTCATTTTCAACAGTTACACATGAATACATCACTATTGGCATGCATAACCCTCATCTCCAGCTCCTTTCCACCATCACGTGACTTCAAACTTGTTGGAATTAACACAGTCAACTCCCGAAGTTGACCAAAATTGGCTAGTGTAGATATTGGCCCCATTATGTGCACATGGACAGTGCATAAATACCCTCAAAACGTTGTGGTGCCCCTTAAAATCACTAATTTTGATTGTTTTTTACCCCCATCGATGTGCTTGAACTTGAACTGTTGTGATGGGATGCAAGTTACATGTGGACCATATCAAACCCTACTTGTTATTTTTAACTTTGATCTAGTAATATTTAACCATTATAAGGAAGACCATGTCAAGGGGTTATCCACTACACAACTATACATAAATCACTCGAGGTCACTTCATCCATCTATCCAGAGAAGCAAGGTTGTTAGAATTCCAGTAGGATCTTGAGGACCACTTCCTCTTGATTTCATCTTTTTGCCTCTTTGCCTTATTCATCAACCAAGTTTGGAGTTACAAGTACACCAAGGAAGCAAGGGACCCATTCTAAGGAAGGGCTTTGGATCCCATTTGACTTCAGCAAACTCATTCACCATGTGTTAATTCTTTGTCTTTTCACTATGGTAATGAAATCTCACATTCTTTCAATTTCTGGTGTTCTTGCTACTGATGATGATGATGGTTAACGTCGACTAAGACTAAAATTGGTCTATCGGACCTTAAGAAAAGTAAGAGATTACTTGGATTTCTTTAAAATATTATTTCAATGCTTGAAAAACATTAAGAGAAGTGTTACAAGATCACTAAAGTTCTGATGACCTAGAAGGTTAGGAAGGTCAATATTGTGACAAATATTTTGAAATTGGGATCTAATATGGGTATACGCAGGGTATTCTAAGAGAAAGTGCTTTTCATATTCAATCCTCTTGGTGTCACAAAGGTGACATATTCTTTCTCGCCATGGTGTTTTGGGGATTGCCTAACACCCAGTTTCACTATGCAACTCATGAGAATTAGTTCTTATTTTAGCAACATTGATTCTCTTCTTTACGCTAGTCAAAGCATAGAAATAATTTTGATCGTCAAGGTCAGGGTCAACCACCTCCTTATAATATGTTAATTTTCTTTTATCCTCTAATTCTTTATCACACCACAAGTTATCCTTAAATTTAGCTTGCACAATATTTTTAATATCATCAATATTCTACAAAATAACTTCTTCTTTTATTCCCTAATGATTTAGCCCAGACACGACATCATTAGTCCATCCCTGCATGAGCCGTTGGTGATTTTGGCTAGAATCTAAGGCAATTTTGGGGGCCACTTGTTATCCATGTTGTTTAGCTTGTTCTTGTTATCCATATTAAGTAGGGTTTCCTTCACATTTAGACTTTTATCTCTTACATGATCTAGTGTTTGATGCACGTGAGTAGATTGAGGGTTTTGTTTCTATGCACTACAACCATTTGTTTGTGGCTCAATTCACAATCATTGAGTTCAAGGGGATTTTTCTCACCCTTGTGATAAATAACTACCAATATGAAATATCCAATTCCACCAATAATGTTGGTTTCATCTACATCATGAAGTGACTTCCTAGAGAACGATCTACCAATTTCCTTTAGTTTTTTCTTCCCCTCATTTAATCTATGATTATACCATCCTAACCACTTCTTAATACCTAGTATGTATGTCCTGAAAAGATTTTCTAATGACCTTCTAGTATCATGTGTGGTTTTATCTATTGAACACCTTTCAAGTATATATATTGAAGCTTCCACATCTACAAAATTTTGATTTTGTGTAGGTACATTTTTATCCATTTATTTGTGAAATCTAGTTCTTTCAATTGTTTTGTGACTTCCAATTGCATCCATGTTCTCAAAAGAATCATGTTCCAATCATTTCCCACTCGGTAGGACTACAATAACATTCCCTTCAACAATACAGAGTTGAAGACTACCTAGGTTGTTGAGAAACACAACCTTTCATACTTTGATCAGAGTGATTTGTAATAGCAACAACATCAATGGTTGATCTTTGAGTAAAAATTGGGGCCTCTTTCTATGAAACAAATTCCATTCCATGGTATATAGTTTTATCTTGTACATTACCAATCCCTTCAACTATAATTGAAGACAAAGACTACCTAGGTTGTCGAGCAAAACATATGTTTATATTTTGATCAAAATGATTTGTAATAGCAACAACATCAATGCATGATCTTTGAGGGAAATTTGGGACCTCATTCTACAAAATAAAGTTCATTATGTGGTAAAGAGGTTTATCTCTCACAATATCATTTCCTTCAATTGTAACTGGAGACAAAGGTTCCCTATGTTATTGAGCAACATAGGCATTTGTAGTTTATTAACAATGATTTGTAATAACACCATCATCAATGACTAATATTTGAGGGAAAACTAGGGTATCTTTTTGTGGAATAGTGTCCATTCTATTGATTCTAGACGAAGGCATACTGGCTTGTTGAGCAACATTATTTTTTTTACATGTTCTTTACACAAATGACATTGAGTTTCAATAGCAGTTGCATTATTGTTTGATGTTTGAGGGGAAATCATAGTCTCGTTCTGTGGGATGGAGTTCTAATCTATAAATCCTTGACGTTTTCCATGGAAGTGTTGTCCCCTCATATGGTATGAGRAGATTGTGATCACATATTTGGATTCCCAATACCAACACCACTCTTCTAGTGGCATGATATTCCAGTTCACATTGATGTGATCTCTTTAAATTGGTCATTCAAAGAACATGGTTGATGACATCCTTCGCAAAATTTTGTTGCATAATGGTCTCATTTCACACAATGGACTTGCCCAATTGAATCCATTATGGTATATTAGCTTGTTAGTAGAGATCTTGCACACATTTCAGTTGATATTTGCATATGCAAATGGTACACTATGATACACACAACACTTCATTGCTTCAATTGATTACTATGTTTTCTTGATGTATTGGTTCTTGCTTTTATGTGGTGGTAGTGTTTCCTATATTGGCCATGACCATGGTAGACATTGGTGTAATCTAATAATGCATCATAAAACTCTAAATCTTTGTCTTTTGCTTAGAGATACTATGGTGGGTCATAATTCTCTTCTAGATAAGTGTTGTCACCTTTTGAGTCAAGTTGTACTAGTAGAGACCTAATTAGGTGTAGCATATATGTATCCCCTAACCATATTTTACACCTTTCATCTTCCCATTCACTTGCATACACATTCATCATCTTCCAGCTCATGGTGGAGTTATCATACGTCTTACAACAAGGTTCAAAGAAAAGGAAGGAAAGAAATCCCATGTATGAAAGGCCTATCTAAAGTCAAAAGAGTTAAAAAATGCTTGAGGTTGATGCAACCAAAGAAAAAAATCAAAATAAAAAATCTTGAACCATGCCACCTTATCTAAAATCCCATCTCCCCCTAGTCCCCTACTTAAAAATGCATATCTAAAGAAATGGAACAAGCAAATAAAGAAAAAGACAAAGAAAAAATTGGTTAGAAACAAAAGAGGCGCAAGGAATGGTAACTCAAAGCTAAGTGGTCCCTCCTAAAGGCACTCATGTGGAAAGAAAACCATAACTCCTATCTCTTGAAAGCTAGTAAGAGAAGACCTATACATCATCTCATGTGGTTAATTCTTGAATTTCCCATTTTCCCTAACATCACATTCCATCACATCATATACTCCTAACTTAATGTCCTAGGAAATACTTCTCAGTCTCAGGAGTTGTCAGATGTAATAGAGGTTAATGTTGTTTGCACCATGGTTAATCATATCAAACGATAAAAAATATATGAGTTATTGAAAGTTATAATATGTCATTTGATGTTTACCACCTAATGACATGTATATCGAGGAATGAATCATCACTATGGATAGGGGCACCCTTCACTAGGATATGTGTACTTGCATTGGGAGTTGCATCTCTGACTTGAGATTTGTGTGTTTGCCTCAAGATTTGCATGCTTGCATTGGGATCCATGTACCTGCCTTGGGTATTGTGACTGCCTAGGAGCATTGTGACACTGTGCCTTGGGCATTGTGACTGCTTAGAGCCTTGTGATAGCTTAGGGCGTTGTGATATCTACATTAGGTATTGTGACAAAGGTCCCACCTCATCTTGAGCCACAAGTGTGGGCTTTCCACCTTCTTCATAAGTTTGTCTTGAGCCATCTATTATGTTTTATTGTACATGTGGCATTAGTCCACCAAATTATATTGTTATTAAATTGATTCTCTCTAGTTAGTTAGAGGATATTACTATTTTGAGCATAGATCTAGTTAGTTAGTTAGAGATCTAATGTTATTTTACTATAGAGGTTGTTGAGATCTTGATCTATGAATAAGTGACTCATCCTCATTGTAAAGTTGTTGGAGAACATTGGAATAAAAATTGTCTACTATATTGTGCAAGCTTCGTAGAGTGTTAGCACCATTGAAAGCATTGTTTTGTAGGTTTACGGATGCCAGAGTCAACACATGGGCCATAGAAGAGCAAGGCTTCTACATTGGAGAAATACATGTATATCTTCATCCTTCTTGTGTTTTTTACTTTAAAGAGGAAAACATTATGCACTTGACACCACTAGGTTCTTTGGATCTATAGATAATATTTAGGTAGGGGCCACCTTTAGTGTTTCCTTGAAAGTGGATCTAGATAAACCTTCCCCCCATCAAGCTTGTGATCTTAGTAACTAAATTGGGGTTGTTGTTGTGCACGTTACTTTGGTTGCCTATGCCTCCCTAATATTCATCAAAGAATTAAGTACCAAAGTTATCTGAATACAATCACCACACAATATATATGGAACAATATAGATTTATTCATTCTTTATTATATCAAACCCTTAGGGTAGGGAAACACCATACAATAGATCTTATTATGGAAGGGATCTTCTCATGTTCACTTGCCTCTTCGAGGGGGCAACCTCCTAATGAGCTACAAGCTCAAAATACAATACTTCTTTTCATATCTCATTACATTGCTTGAACCCCTTTATATAGTGCTACCAACCACCTAAGAACATTCTAGAGGAGGAATCTTCTAGAATTAGAACCTTCTAAGAAGTACGCTTACATTTATTATATTTAACTACCATAGTGGGCCTTATTTAATACTATAGTGGACCTAGTCCACCTTACATTGAATGACCGATACTATTATCACTATGGGCCCTCCGGGCCCCCCACTACCTCTCTAGATATCTAACATTCCATCTCCCTTATGAAAGTGTTGACCTCAATGCTTAGTACGAGGGTGTACAACCATGTATCAGGGTCCCATGGAGAAATGAAAGCCACCATGTTGAAGTAGTACAACCGCCATTGTAAACCGGGGTCCCATATCTAAGTGCTCATGTGAACTCCACGCGTAAGATATCGGAACCCAATAACCAACTGAAAATGATGCTCCAAAAATTGACACATGTCATATGGATCTAAATAAGAAGATCCATTCACATAGTGGGAAAGGGTCGTAGCTGAATCTAGAAGGAATAATACCATTGTAGAATATGCAGGATGGACACTGGTAATTACAACTAGCTCTTGATTTGTTACATTGAAGTTCTCTACAGAAGATAGAGTAGAGTCATCAAATAAAATATGAAAGTGGTTGTCATCCCAAAAATGACAATTATCCATATACCAATCATCACAATTGGCCTCAAAATCATACCAAACATATACTTCTTGATTATATTCATCACCAATGTCCGCCATATTATATTCATCACCGATGTCCGCCATAAGATATCTCTCCTGTATTCTATCCAAGGACCTTTGAATATTGTGACAATTGTCCTTGAGATCTTGTAGACCCTCTTGTAGATGGTTCTTGAGGGCTTCAAACTTCCATAGAAATCCCATGAGGATTTGAGAGCCAATATGTATTGGAAACACCACATATAATATAACAAAAGAAAGCTATTAAAATGATTTATCCAATGACACTAATTTGGTAGCAATCTGAGCACCCTGTGAAAAGTTATGAATTCTGTAGTCCCGTCATTGTCATGAACCCCCCCCCCAAAAAAAAATGACTGGTTTTAAATTGGCAATATCTTCACTTCCGGAACTTTGATTTGGATGATTTTTTTTTGTTTGAATTTGGGTGAAATTGTGAGAGGAACTCAGATCTGTAATTTTTCTGGGCAAATTTGGCCCCATGTGCTACAAAAATCAAATAAATCGTGGAGCCTTCCATGGAAAACCCTAAAAAAATTGCAGATTTTAGAATGTCGATAACTTCACTGATGAGACTTTGTTTCATAATTTTTTTTTTTAATTGGTTGTTTTTATGAGAGGAACTCAAATGTACAACCAATTTCTACAAATTTTGCACAAAAAATTACATAAATTGTTTAGAATGTCGTGACCCTCATTTTCTTCTCCGAAAAATCTGCAAAAATAAGAAAAAATTTCCCACACTTCTTGGCAAAGAAAGTGCTCTGATACCACTTGTGATCTGCAAATATATCTTCACAAATAACCAATAATAAACCAAACCACTCAGTAAACACAAGAAATAGACAAAACCATTGAGGTAGGGTAATGACATATATTAATCCTTATGGAAGGATAAAACTCCTCAAGCAATACTTGCTTGTACATCAACAATATTATTCACCATGCTCCAATACATTGCTTACACTTCTTTATATAGCATTCTCTATCTTCTAGGAACATTCTAGAGAATGAATCTTCTAGAAAACCTATTTATTATATCTAACTACCATAGTGGGCCTTAGTTAATAATATAGTGGACCTAGTCCATCTTACATTGAATGGCCTCCACTAATAATACATAACTACATTCCCATTGGGTACCTACCTAGGTACCCCACATTACCTCCTTAGGTATACTACATTCCATCCCCCTTCACATGTTTCATCCTCAAAACACGTCAAGAAACCATACAATATGACCGACTAAACAATTTTGCCAACTTGAACCAAGTACGACCATCCATCCATTCTAAAGGAAGTCGAACATGATGTCCAAGTGTTGCCATGCCACCCTTATCTTGCTCCACATCATGTCGGGGTTGCCATGGGATTGTTTCTCTAGCCTTATGTCTTCCTGCGGTGCTAGTAGTCCTCCATGCACCTCTTGATCAGTTTCCTTTATGGTTCCCTGTTGGTGCGTAAATAAGTTGATGCTCACACCCTTACCTTAATGGCTATTATTTCTTTATATGATGTGGATGGAGATATTAAACAACTGTAGCAATCTGTTCTTTTTTTTAAATATGCAATACAGTGTGCCTTTGAGTCAATGACCTCCTTAGCTTCCTGATTGTGTTCGTCCTATGGTTTGCTTCATCTTCTTATGTAGACTCTTCCTCTGATTCAACTTCGGACTCGACAATAACTTCTTTGCAGGCCTTCGTGGGCCCATATTTCTTACTAAGAGACACATCTTACAATGTGATTTTCTTTTTCTTTTATTGCAACTTCAAAAAATAATTTTTCAAATTGATATTAATTTTACCAACTGAGTCCATCTAAGGATATCCCAAAACAATATCCACACCATTCATATCAATAACACAAAAATTAGAATACAATACATAGTTATCCATGGTAATCTTTAGATCTTTAAAAATTTTAACATTTTCACCCGCAACATGTGTGCTTTGAATATTCTTTGCCGGAACTTGTAATCTATTAACCAACTGAACATTGATAAAATTATGCATGCAACTAGGGTTAATAGAAACAATGATATTTTTTTATGAATACATCCATGAACCCGTAATATTGAGGTTCCATATGAAAATAAGCCCTTGGTACTCTTTTTATATTTACTCTTGGCATGAGACCATATGTCTAAAATGAATTTTTCAAATGCTTCATCGGAAAGTTCTCTCTTGGCCAAGTTTGTTGATTGCCACCATACAACAACATCTTCTTTGAAACCCTAGGGTGAAAGTTATTTCCAATCTTTGCATATTGACTTTTATGATGCTACTAAGTCTTCGATACTAGAGCCATCATATTTTTTCAGTAAAAAATATCATGCTTTCCATAACCCAAAAAGAAAAAAAATATCTTACTTTGCAAATCGCGGTTTTTTTTGGAAAAACCCTGAAAAACTGCCAAATTTAAAATGTTGATAACTTGACTTTTCGAACTTCGTTTCGTTTGAGTTTTTTTTTGAAATTGGGTATTTTTCCGAGAGGAGTTTGAATATCCAATTGTTTTCTATAAATTACTATCATAAAGTTTTATATATGAGCCTAAAGTGCACCGCCCCCCTTTTTCCTTTTAAAAAATATGCAAAAAGAACAAAAAATCATTCGCTTATTTGGCCAAGGAAAGTGTTATGAAACCAATTGTTAAGTACCAAAGTTATCTGAATACAATAAACACACAATATATATGGAACAATATAGATTTATCCACTCTTTATTATATCAAACCCTTAGGGTATAGCGACACCATACAATGGATCCTATTATGTAAGGGATCCTCTCCTATTCACTTGCCTCTTTGAGGGGGCAACCTCCTAATGAGCTACACGCTCCAAATACAATAATTTTCTTCATATCTCATTACATTGTTTGAACCCCTTTATATAGTGATACCAACCACCTAAGAACATTTTAGAGGAGGAATCTTCTAGAAGCAGAACGTTCTAAGAAGTCCTCTTACATTTATTATATCTAACTACCATAGTGGGCCTTATTTAATGCTATTGTGAACCTAGTACACCTTACATTGAATGGCCTCTGCTATTATCAATATGGGTCGTCCGCCCCCACCATTACCTCTCTAGCTACCCAACAACAACCCTCTCAAGTGGCGAGATTGATCCATAAACAAAGTGAAGCTAAACATTGATCTTCCCTTCCCAACCACCAAAAAATAAAAAAAACAAATTCCTTTAAATTTATGTTTTCACAATCTGAAGTTCATATTTGTAACATCCCCACTATAATCCTCACTTTAATTAATGCTTAATGTGGATATAATACTTGGCTACAACCAAGCGATGTAACATGCAAATTGTATTTCTAAATGTTAATAATAAAATGTGATGCCAACTGCTAAGGGGACATGGACAGAGATGGGGATTGAATTAATCCACAAGAGAAGGGAGGGTCTAGGAGAATGTCTTAGAGGGGTTCAAAGGGGAATTACCTATGTATATTATTTCAACCCATTTTCCTAAAATTGCTATTGGTATATGAACCTTCTAATTTATGATTGAGTGTTCCCAAAGCCAATCATTGAATACATGTAAGAAGTCACATCCCATAGTTATTAGCCACATGGGAGCTGAATAGAATCAGCTTGGGGAAGTTTCCGAGTCAATAAAGACAAGCCAAAGGGAGGAAATTCATATGGTTTGAGACAACAATTTTACACAATCAGGTTTTGGGCATGGACAAGTAGAGAGCAAGAAAGAGAGATTGGAGGTGGAACATCCATGGAGGGAAAATTTTAGAGCATGCTGGAGCATTTTTGGAGTATTTTGAAGCTGAATATTGAAGAGCCAACTTGTCAGACCTGAAGAGAGAACTCCTGTGTGAGTTGCACTGTAACAACAAGTGTTTGTTGTTATTTGTTGGTAGTTTTTCCTAGCAACAAATTCCCTTGAGTTATAGCCGAGAGATTCTTGGTTACCTATGCCATAAAGACCCTAATAAATGAATGGGATGCCTGGGGGACTAAGATCAGTGAAGGGGTAAATTCCTTGGCTTGGGCAGGTCAAGAGGAATTATGTTTTTTGACTAATCCAGGTCATTGGGTTAGGGTTTTGGATGTCGTTGGATCCTATATGTATATTGTATTGTAAACAATGTATCACTATGAATGAATATAGAATATGTTGGTTTTCCCAGTTTGGGTTTCCAGGGGAAAAATCTCTGTGTAATGTTTGTATTTGCCATTGTATATTTTTCTGTTCTTTTATTGAAAATCTGTTTGCAGTAAATATTGTACAAGGTTAAAATCTACATTTGGTATCAGAGCTTTGTTGGCTTTAGGGGGACGCCTTTGTGGTCAAGGGTTTGGCTCAGTACTGTGATAAGCCTTGTTACAATGGGAGACCTGTGGTATTGATTTTTCAGGTGAAAAGAAATGGAAAACAATTCGAAAATGGAGATTGATAAGTTTAATGGGCAAAGTTTTGAGCTATGGAAGCTCAAGATGGAAGATCTGTTGGTGGACAGAGATCAGTGGATCGCGGTAGATCCAGGTACTTCACCTACAGGAACTTCAGCAGATGACTGGAAAAAGTTGGATCAGAAGGCAAAGAGCACAATCCGATTGTGTCTCTCAGATTCAGTATTACTGAATGCGTTAGAGGAAGCTACAACCAAGGATTTATGGGATAAGTTGGGGAAGTTGTATTAGTCTAAGTCCCTAGTGAATAAACTATTCCTGAGAAAGAAGCTGTATAACCTGAGGATGAGAGATGAAGACTTGGTGGCAGAGCATTTGAACGCCTTCAATACTGTGGTAAGTTAGTTAGTATCTATTGAGATTAAAATTTCAGATGAAGATAAATGTATCATTTTACTGTGTTCTTTACCAAACTCGTGGGATAGTCTGGTTGTGGCCATAGGTAGTAATGCAACTTCCTTGAAGTTTGATGAAGTGGTCTCATCTTTGTTGTAGGAGGAGATGAGACGGAAGAATATGGAAGGACAAAGCACAGACACATTATTTTCAAGAGGACGATCCCAGGAAAGACATAGATCTAAGTTCTCAAGTGGGAGATCTAAATCTAAGGGTAGATCTAAATCTCTCAGAAAGTTTGTAAGGGTATGTTGGAGATGTGGGAAAGAAGGGCACTACAAGAAGCAGTGTAGATCCAAAGTTAAGAAAAAAAAGGGATCTGAAGAATCTCCTTCTACAGAAGAAAATACCTCCAAGGAAGAAGGAGGGGATGTGTACTTGGCTTCTTCAAGCACACATGTAGATCTTGAGGAATGGTTGGTTGACTCGTGTGCATACTTTCATATGACTCCCCATAGGGAGTGGTTCTGCGAATATGAAAGGTATGATGGAGGTAATTTTTTCTTAGGTGATGATTCGACAACCAGAAACATAGGACGAGGAAAAGTCAAGTTGAGGCTCATAGATGGAAGGATTAGAACACTGCTTGGTGTTATGCACATCCCAGGTTTGACCAGAAATTTGATTTATGTAAGCAAAATGGACGATGCAGGGGTAAAAACAATATTTGAAAAGGAAACCTGTAGGATGGTTCAAGGAGCAATGGTGTTGCTAAAGGGAGTTCGATTTGGAACTCTGTATAAGCTGCAAGAAAGAACTATTATCGATGGGTGTAATAGTTCCATTGTTCTTGATATTGGAGTTGAAGAAGAAAGAACTCTTACAGTCTCTGGAGAAAAGGTTATGATGTGGCATCAAAGACTGGGGCATATCAGAGAGAAGGGTCTTCAACTACTACACGATAAAGGTATGGTTGAAGGTATGTCTAACTGCTCTTTGGATTTTGATTTCTATGAACATTGTCTATATGGGAAGCATAATCAGGTAAGATTCCCCTCTGGTGCAACGGGGACAGAAGGAATTTTACAGCTAGTTCACAATGATGTTTTTGGACCTGTGTCGGTCCCATCATTGGGAAAATCTATGTACTATGTCTCATTTATAGATGACTTCTCGAGGAATACTTGGATATACTTCCTCAGAAAGAAATCTAAAGTCTTTGACAAGTTTAAAGAGTTTAAGGCTCTTGTTGAGAATTAAACAGAGACAATAATTAAGTTGCTGAGGACAGATAATGGTAGAGAGTTTTGCGGGAATGAATTTGAATAATTATGTAAGAAGTGTGGTATAGCAAGGCAGAAGACTACTCCATATACACCTCAGCAGAATGGAGTTGCAGGAATGATGAACGAGATGTTGATGGAAAAAGCAAGGTGCATGCTCAGTGGTGCCGGGTTAGGGCAAGAATTCTGGGCAGAGGTAGTGGGTATTGCATGTTACCTGGTCAACAGATCACCCTCATCAACGTTGGATGACAAGACTCCACAAGAGGTATGGACTAGTAAGGAACCTTCTCTCACACATCTCAAGGTATTTGATTGTGATGCATATGTTCATGTTCCAAAGAAAAACATGAGTAAGCTAGATAAGAAGGCTGAAAAGTGTATCTTTATTGGATATAAAGATGGTCTCAATGGTTAAAAGCTTTGGAACCCAGAAACTAAGAAGGTAGTGTATAGCCGAGATGTGGTATTTAGAGAAATGAAGGATGTTGTTAAACACGAAGTCCTACCAACTAAGGAAGAACCAGAGAAGATAGAGTTTTATTTAAAGGACGACGAATCAGACTCTACAGAAGAACAAGAATCAGAAGAAGAAGATCCTCATACTCCAGTATTGAGGAGATCGGTTCGAGAAATAAGGCTACTGAAAAGGTATACTGCATCTGATTTCCATTCAAGTTTCGCTTTGTCTATTACTAATGATGGTCCTAGAACTATCAGGGAGGCAGTGGATTCATAGGATGGAAATCTCTGAAAAAGCACCATGGACGAAGAAATGGCATCTTTGGATAAGAATGAGACTTGCGATCTAGTGGAGTTGTCGACTGGAAGAAACCCATTGGCAATAAATGGGTATTTAAAAAGAAGCTGAATGAAGAAGGAAAAGTGGAGAAATACAAAGCTCAGTTGGTAGCAAAGGGTTATTCCCAAGTTGAGGGAATTGATTTTGGTGAGATTTTTTCTCCGATTTCCAAGTTAACCTCTATAAGATTTATATTATTTGTTGCTGCTGCATTTGATTTTGAAATAGAACAGATGGATGTGAAGACAACATTCCTACATGGGGATCTGGAAGAAGAAATCTATATGAAGCAACCAGAAGGTTATGCCGTGAAGGGAAAGAAGGAGCTGGTATGCAAGCTAAAAAAGTCCTTGTATGGTTTAAAACAATCACCAAGGATGTGGTATCAAAAATTTGATACTTGTATGATGGGACTTGGCTTCACAAGAAGCAAAGAGGATCACTGTGTGTATTTTAAATTAATTGGTGATCATTTGATTCATTTGGTCGTGTATGTGGATGACATGTTACTGATAGGAAACAACAAGGAGATTATCCAGGATGTGAAAAGTCAGTTGTCCTCTAAATTTGACATGAAGGATCTCGGCGCTTCAAATTTAATATTGGGCATGGAAATTAAAAGAGATAGTAAAAGAAGGAAACTTTGGTTAAATCGGAGAAAATATGTCGAGACAATATTGCAGAGGTTTAATATGCAGGAATGTAAACCGATTACGGTTCCTATTCTTTTTGGTGTAAAGTTATCTGCGGATCAGTGTCCCAAGACACATGAAGAGGAGAAGGACATGTCTCGTGTTCCATATGCGAGTGCAGTTGGCATTTTGATGTACACAATGGTCTGTACTAGACCAAACATTGCACATGGAGTGGGAGTTTTGAGAAGGTATATGTCAAAACCAGGGAAGGAACATTGGACAACAAAAAAAAAGGGTTTTTAGGTATTTGTGTGGCAGTTCTAGCTATGGATTGTGCCATGAAGGAAGAAAAATATTGGACAGAGTGGTGGATATACATGGATTTATGGATGCAGACTGGGCTAGAGATCTAGATCTTATGAGATCTACAAGTGGGTATGTGTTTAACCTGTTTGGAGGAGCAATAGGTTGGATGAGCAAAAGGCAGGCTGTAGTGGCACTTTCAACTACAGAAGTTGAATACATGGCAACCACTCATGCAAGTAAGGAATCAATATGGTTACAAAGATTGTGTTCAGGTATTGGGTTGGTACAACAAGTTGTAAGGATAGAGTGTGACAGTCAGAGTGCAATTTTTCTGGTGAAGAACCCGACTTATCATTCAAAGACAAGGGATATTTATATTCAATATCACTTTGTGAGAGACATGGTTGAAGAAAAGAAAGTATCGCCGATGAAGGTGGACACTTTGAAGAATGTTGCAGACTCATTAACAAAGTCTGTGAGCACTGAGAAGTTCTCTTGGTGTAGAGGATCCATGGGCATTGTTGACCTGGATTGTTGACTATGTAACCCTGTAACCCCCTGCATGCAAAGAAAACAACAAGTGGGACAATGTTGGATATGTGTTATATTCTTTGCACGAGTAGTAGTGGGAATTTTTTTTTCTACCTCGAAAAACGTGTTACATATTTAGGTGGTTTTTGAACACATGTTTTTTTGTCGATGGTTTTCTATTTTCGGTTAAGGAATTAGGGTTGTTGTCTAATCCAGGTCATTGGGTTAGGGTTTTGRATGTCGTTGGCTCCTATATGTATATTGTATTGTAAACAATGTATCACTATGAATGAATATATAATATGTTGGTTTTCCCAGTTTGGGTTTCCAGGGGAAAAATCTCTATGTAATGTTTGTGTTTTCCATTGTATATTTTCTGTTCTTTTACCRAAAATCTATTTGCTGTAAATATTATACAAGGTTAAAATCTACAGCTATAGGAGAATATCAGTGGGTTGTGGGATTTCTGAGCTGTGAGTGGATAGTGGGAGACCACCCTATTTTGTGGATTACTAGCCTCAACTCRGAGGTGATTTGTTATTGAAATTTGGAACAACAGGTCTATGGTTGGGTGGAACGTTCGTCCCAAGCAATTGATTGTACAACCAATTTAATAGATAAGTGTTTTATCTATTTTCTATCTTGTATTTATGAGTTAAAGTATTGTGCATGAACTTTGTGTATTTGAGAATAATTTATATGCTAATATGTTGGTTCAATAGATGCATTTCATGTCTATTTTAGCATGTTGTAGATGCATCTAATTTATGGTAATAGACAACAGTTAAATATGTGTAAATTGTAGCTGGAAGCTACATGAAATTGAATTAGCTATAAAATTTTTAATTTTAAGAGCATTATGCACTGTAATGTTCCCCAGTTAGACTGGGGGACGTTACATTATGGTATGAGAGTGTCTAATTCAAACATCGATCTTGTATGGGCTTGAACCAGTGTGAGTTTGAAAAATTTGTTGTTGCTGATTTTGTCCATGACGAATTTGGGGAAAAACGGAGAAAAATAGAGTGAAATCCCCAAATTTGTGAGCAAAATCTAAGTTTAAATTACTCATGACAGTGTAAGAGAGGTTCAATGGAGTAGATCTGCATATTTGCAGAGTTAAATTCGACTTGGAAGGTCAAAGTTCAAGTTTTAAAGGCCATTGTAGTGTTTTGCAGAGTTCATTGAATCGACAGTCGAGATCACGTTTGATTGCAAGATCAACGATCAATATTCACTTTAATAATTTAAAAAATCATAAGGTTGTGGTCGTTTGAAAGGTCGAGTAAATCAACGACCAAGATTAATTTCGACAGTTGGGAAAATGGATCAGATTGATGGTTTGTATTCATTTAGGCCTTTGGGAGGTTGGAGTAGAATTGATGACTAGGATCATCTTGAGTGAGAGATCGACGAATCAGATTCACTTGGGTTTTTCTTGAAATTTCTAAGTGTTCAAGTTCGCCAAGAAAAATCACTAACGACCAATGATTGGGTCGGTCTAATTGGTGAAGAGTTTGGGTAAGCCAAAATAAATCTTCAATGACCGATGGTCGATGGTCATACATTGGCAGAGTTGGCGAAGTTGGTAGATCAATGACTGAGATCAACAGTCCAAATACATTGGCAGTTTAGTCGAAAATTTTCTAAGTGTTGGAGTTGGCCAAAAGAAAATGTTGACGACGAACAGTTGGGTCGGTCAGATTCGACAAAGTGTTTTAATTCACCAACTAAAATTATTGATGGTCGATGGGCCGATGGTCAGGCATCGAACGATCGAGTGAAATGTTTCAATCAAACAAGAGAAAAGATCGATGGGTCGATGGTTGGGCATCGATCGAATTGACGAAGTGTTCAGATCGTCCAAGAGAAATGATCGATGGTTGATGGAGAAAAGAGGGTGATGACGTGTCATGCCACATTATCATCTACGTGTCATGCCATGTCAACATCCATGTGTCATGCCACATTAGCCAAGTTAATAACTCATGATGATGTGTCATGCCATGTCAACATCCACGTGTCATTCCACGTCAGTATAGAAGTGGCCTGTTGGAATACTAAGAGTGGGGGGGGTGAATCAATATGAGCACTTTATTACTTTTAACCATAATATGTATTGTTTAACTTTATTAGTATTTCATCAATAATATTTAAAACATCACGAGCAGTATAAATAAACAATGAACAATGAGCAACCATACAAGTACACAATACACCAAAATTTTGCATGGAAACCCAATGCGGGAGAAAACCACATAATGCTTTTCTTATATGTCATAAGAAATACATTCATAGGAAGCATCGAATTCCTTATTTTTCCATCTACAACTAGAAGGAGGCTCAAACACCCTAGTTTTTAGGCTCCAAACTGAAGGAAGCTCCAACTCCCCAATTCTCCGACACCAATCGGAAGGAGGCTACAACCCCCTTTCCTTGCCCTGTTCAACTACTAGAAATATAAATGTAGACAACCTATCACTACCATTGAATCAATCAACCTGTTACTGATCTAATCCAGGTGGATATTGGTGGCCACCCACCTATTCCAAATTCCACTTGGCTCATCTTAATAGTTTTTAGTTCAACACATTTCTCTATAATGGTGACATTTCTTTGTAATTGTGGGTTCTACACTTTCGAGGTTGTCTTAAATCCCTAGACAACATCCAGGTGAATATTGGTGGCTGCCCACCTATTCCAACTAGCTTATTTTGGCAATTTTCATGTTAGTACATCTTTATGTACTTCCGGGGCTGTTTTGAATCCTTAAAAAATGTTTGTTGGGCTTGCCACAGTCAAACTATGGACGAAGTCAAATTTTGATGACATAATGTGCAGTTCTCGAAAGGAATTTTCCAACAGTCTATCACACACCTAAAATGAAGATCGTATGCAAAAGTTACAACCCCAGAAAGTTGATGTACTAACTTAGCCCAACGGGGCCCACATGACTTTTGGCGCTTCATCTCCTACGGTAAGGTTTTTGGATGTCCAGGGTTTTGGCATTATGTTTATTGTAAAAAGGCCTTCAGAGCCTCATTGTACTCATCTTCTTGCGAATGAGCGTAGCTCTCACATCTCTTCTCAGAGATAAGCTGCCACCATTCTAGCGAGTTCATTCACTCTATATTTTTATAGTCTCTGTACATTTCTTTCATTAATAGAAATCATGTATTGTAGTATTTATATGTTTCTAGCAATATTTGTGTGTATTTCATTGTAATATACCTGCTTTCATTTCATTCCGAAAATAATTTGGATCATGATCTGTCACTGTCACTGCCATAACCTGTCACTGCTGTTGTATTTCATCAACTCCACTCAAACCCTTATGTATCAAACCCTCATACCAAGATCCATAAGAAAGTCTCCCAAATCAAATATTCATGAACTACTAAGACATTTATGTGTTGGACTACTGTAGAATATAGACACTAACATACACAATAAACCACACCTCTTAACCTATAGTTGATATGATGAATTTGATCTTTTGATCTTTAGTTTCCTCACGAGATCTGTGCCCTGTGCATTGTAGACTTGTGGATGTCTGCGCTTTGTTCGACTCTGGCTCGTGGATGTTCGCGCCCTGCTAGCTCTAAAACCCACAAATTTTTATGCTTATTCGTGTGTCCCCATTTTCCTTCATTGAGCCCTGTGGATGTCCGCGCTCTTTCCTCACTGCAACTCATGGATAACTTCAGGAAAACCCTAGAACATTAAACTTAGTGTCATCCCTTTAACTACTACAACTTCTCTCTTCACAAAACTTCATTGCCTCAGATTCACTGTTCAAATATAACAACAATACCCGCCCATAACAATTTACAACATAGATATTCAATGTGTTAAAAAATGGTGTAAATGGGAGTCACTTGAAGTCTTATTTATACTTCACAAATGACTTCCTTTAGAGGATACCTTATAACTGTTTTACCCCTTTTCCTTATTTTAGGGCTAACCCACACTCTCTTGTTGCAACCACTTTACCCTTAATTAAATTCTTGTTGCAACTACTTTACCCTTAATGAATGACCTGTAACTACTTGTTGACTTGTTGACCTTCTAGGGGCTTCTAGATCATTCTTCGGGGTCCTCCAACTTTACAAGGCCATAACTCCTCAACCGTCATGAACGACATGGCATACCATATATCACCGGAAACAACATGACATGCACTATCCATCTATAATAGTCTTACTCACAAATATATTGACCTTCATGTCTTTATTGCTCAATCAACTAAGGGTTCCATGACCATACCTTTAGGGCTACCGAAATTTGCTACGAGACTTTCTTCAAGGGTTGGAATCAATGACAACCAACTCAATATTTGAACATGGCTAATGGTCGACGGTCGGGTTCACTGGTTTATCAAGGTGTTACAAGTGGTTGCCAAGAAAGATGATTGATGACCGATGGGTCGATGGTTGGGCATTGATCGAATTGGTGAGAAGTTTCATTTGCCAATGAAAATCGTTAATGGCCAATGGTGGACCGTCGGGTCGACAGTTTGGGAAAAATGTTGCATACTATTATAGCAAGATTTGCCTCACCCCATGCAACCTTGCACATAAGGCCTTTTTCCATTTCCCTATGCAGACTTGAAGTCCCCTTTTACAAATCCCAGAGCTAAAAATACAAATTTTCTACATATATGCACCTTGCCTACTATACAACATGCGTATACGTAGGTTGTAACACTACAACATGCATACATCGAGAAATGTGCCCAAAATTGAAAAATAGTGTCCGGATTCCATGTCACGTCATGAGATCAATGATCCTTGGCCTTCCATATACTAGAAACGTTTCGACTCGGCCCTTCAGTTCCACTTGAAGGTTATAAATGGGCCAAATCCAAGCTATGGAAAAGGGAAGAAAGAATTCAACTTTGAGAGCAAAGTTACTCTGGGGGAATTATTCACTTCACATTGAGTCTGCATCCCTTTAACCTTTAAGTCTGAACACATTGTTCAACCCCCAAGCTTTTCCCTTACTGATTGAGAAATTCATTGTCTCTCTTATATGAGCTTGCCTTTGGTGGAGGATTGAAGTGGTGGAGGCCCAACTGGAAGGAACTTAGTTTCTCGGTTCCGAACTGTGCCAACACGGAAGTCTGTAATTCTTTCACTTCTGTTGATTATATCTTAATAGAAATACTCTTTTCTTGTCCAATTAACATCTTGCAAATATTTGAATTATTATTCCATGGGCATATTTGTTATGAATGTTGATGGATTATGCTATTGAACGTGCTAACATCATATATTATCACCATATGCTTGTGTTGCTTGGTTGTTGAGGACTAGTTGCAGGTATTTTGTATTGGGTCAAGTGCTCAACGATGGACTTCATTGAACGTTCAGACGACGTAGGCCTTTTATCTTGTCTTGCTAGCATATTTGTTTATATAGCATACTTGAGAGTAGAGTTGATTTTTGCAGTGATTTCCATCTGTTGTGGTTTACCCCTAGCCATAGAGAGATTTTTCTCATAATAGAATTGGCGACCATACTGGGGATTGAATCTTCTTTTTTGGGGTTTGGAGTGTTTTTCTCCTTAGATTTCTCTCGTTCATATTGAGTTTCTTGTCGTATGATAGCTTGATAGCCTCTGTTCACTATGGGTCTGAGTCTTTCAGCCTTCTCCTTAGCCTAGCTGTGTTTTGACACATATATGTGGGTTTTTGCTTGACAGTCGCATACATATGTGTGCTGTCCTTCTGCAAGCTGCGTACATGCACTCTTTTCCCTTGAACAGTCATGTACATCAACCTTTGTTGCTTGATTGCTGGGTTTGGTGGTTGTTGGGTAGGTTTTGATGATTGTTGATTCTTCTTGGGTCTCTGTAGTGACTGTTAAATGTCTATGGAATGACATGAAACCTGTCTTTGGTTGAATTTTTGGGCGGTGCCTTTCACATCATCTTTTCATTTTGATTGTCCTTACACCTTGGGCTGGGTGTTTTTCTCCTTGATATCCTACTTGAGTTGTCTCTGTCTATACAAAGTAGAGTCTTTATATCAAGTTGGTATTCAGTCCTTGCTTTTTCATTTTTCTTATATTGAAAATACAAAAATATTAGGCATTTTACATTGATTGACATTTTGATCTCTTGAGTCTTTGTCATTTATCTTAGTGCATGTAAATAAAGATTGCATTTTTATTTAGAATTGCATAATTGAATTGAAAATTGCATTTTTAGGAAGCATATGATTTATTGGAAATTGAAGTTAGGACTTTGCATTGTATTCATATTCATTTATTTTACTTGCCGAGTCATAACATCACTAGTTTCACGACCACACCTTTTGAGTAAGCAAGGCCATTAAAATTAATGCTATAATTTAAAATTGATTAGTTACGATTTTATTTTCTAGGGTGCACAACTAGCTTAGGATTTAGTGCCTTGGAATAGGATTTTGTGAGTAAACTTCTCCGAGGCTATTAAATCAACATATGTGTCTGACTAAAGGAGTGGAGAAACCATTGTATAATCGGTAATATTAGGAGGCTCCGCTTACACTAGAGTTAAGCATGAGTTCGCGTGAGTTCGGTTGAAGGGATATCCCCCCAATACCTTCTTAGCATCAGATATATTTTTGGGGATCTAATCGTATATGGGGATCTTGCTATTGCCCTTACCTCTGTGAGAGGCGGTGCTTTCAAGGTTTAGGGCTTTGCTACCCTGCCCATACGGTGGACCTGACTTACAACTGTTCGCTTGTTATGGTTGCTTAGTTGCCACATAGGTTACTTGCAGGGGTTATTCTGTAGGTACCCTGGTTCAGATAAGGGTTGGACAACACATAACCTTTATGGAGGATTACCTCTCCGGGGGGATCTGATCGATTGATTTTTAAGCCCACGAGGGATGTTATAACTGATTCTGATACCTCCGATATTTAGCAGGGAGTCTCAAGCCCCTCTTGGGCGAGGCATATCTACTTTAGGGAGGTAGGCCCCTTTCAACCTCTTTATTCTGTTTGTGTGCATATTGGTCGTTTGATTATTTTTGGTGTGCTCTTTAATTACTAGTTGGCCTTAGGATTTGTTTTTTATATCTTGAGTCTTAAGTCATCGTGGATTCAGACCAACTTCCCCGCCAGTCTCGCCCCTTATTACAGTTAGCACCACATTTTGATTCTTTGCCTTCTAAAAGGCGTAGAGTTATTAAACGTGGTACACACACCTCCACTTATCAGACTTGTGATTCTACAAGGATGAGTACTAAACTGAGTCATCAAAATATGATAGCCCCTCGACTTCCATACCTACTATAGTTAATGGCACCCCTTCGACTCCTGCAACCACAATGGTTGTAGTGCCAGAGGCACCTATCCTCATTGTTGCCTGTACTATAGTGAATACTCAACCTATTGCCATGAACCCATTTGGGTCCCTTGGTCACTCACCCGGCTATAAAGTTTAGTCCATCCCAATGGCCTCTATTTCTTTTTCCTATGGTATGCCGAATTTTACTTCACAGTTTTCAAACTCCATCTCAACCGCTGGCCTTAATGCTAGCATTGGACTTGGGGGCACAACTCCTCCTTTACTCTGTTTTCATTTGGCGGCTCTCAGATACCTCAAACTACTCCTACCATGGGAGGCATTCCTTCTTTTAACCTCGGGTCTAATCCTGTTGCTTCTGGGTGGAGTAACCAACCCGGTGGACAAGCTTTTGCTCAAGTTTTGTCCTTTACCCTCATCTCCTCAGTGTCGATTCCGACCAACACGTTTGGCATGGCGAATCCACCTTTATCCTCCGGATTCACACCCAGAGGAGGTCCGTTTCACACCTTGGGAAACCCCCAATCCGGAGCCACTTCGATTGGGGCCAGTTTTTATAACCCTCATTAGAACATTCCTACTGGAATGATGCCCAACCAACCTCTTATGAATTAGCATGGAGGAGGGTCTTACAATCTTGGACAGGGCCATGGTGCTTACTAGAACCTTGGATGGGCTGCGATACCCCAAACACAATATTTCCAGGGAGCTTGGGGCTACATGCCGCAACCCCGTCTCCCTTTTCTGGCCACGCTCAACCTGCCAGACTTATCTAAGTTGATGAACGACCTTGTGTGTCATGATCCTACATGGGCCCCCATTCCCACCAAGCTTTCTTTGGATATTCTGAAATTCGAAGGCAAGAATGGTGAGGACCTTGGTGATCACATCACCACCTTTCACTTATGGTGCTCTTTGAATTCCCTTAACGACAATTCCATTTGGTTAATATTATTTCAATGCACCCTCATATGTGTTTCCACGAAATGGTATATCGAGCTACCTAGGGGGGGGAATACAGGACCTTTAGTCAGATGGTGTTAGTCTTCCTTAACCACTTCCAATTATCGGTTCATTATGATGCTGGCCTTGAACTTCTATCAACCTTACACCAGGACAAAGCCACTCATATCTCGGATCACATCCAGGAGTGGCATAGACGGAAGAGGTTGATCAAGACCTTCATACCCCCAAATTTCCTGTTAGAATGGTTCCTTAAGTCTTTATAGCCTCCTATTTCTAAGTATGTTGCTACATCTGGGGTTACATCTAAGGAAGAAGCAATGTTCAAATCCCAACAGTTAGATCTTATACATGCTCAGTCTGAGATGTTATATGAGATTCTTCCGGAGGCACCGAGGTCAAAATATGACCATAGACAAAATCTCGGACCTCATGCCGATGGCATTGTAGGCTCTGTTAATGTGGAATCCACAGACTCGATGACAAGCCATTTGAAAGAGTTATCTCTAAACCAGTCTGCAGGAGGGCCAACTTCGTTTGTGTCTTCCAATCCCACTTAGTCGATTATGTACATTCTGTGCAATTGTCGACCGATCCAAATGGCAACCAACAACCAGGCAAGAATAATAAGAAAGGACGTAATAATAATAGTAAGGGTGGGAAGAATAATAATAAACCCAAGGACAATGGTAATAATGAGAGGACGAATAATAATGCTGGCAAGGGCAAGAAAAAAAGGCGTAAGGTGAAATTTCCCTGTAAGCTTTGTACAAACGATCATCTTACTCATTTATGCCCTAAACTTGTGGAAGCTATGAGGCTCTTATCTCTACCGCCCGACGTGCTAACGAATCCTTTTCCACATAACCAACACATGGCCTCGAGCTCTTCAAATGTTGGAAATGTGGTCGGTGGGAGTTAAAACCCACCGGCACAAGACGGTGACTGTTTGTGCATCAATATGGTCAATTGTCAGGTTAATGTAGCCACCCGGTCTCGCAATTACAGTTCTCCACAAACTGTACCTGGTCTAGAATCTCCTCCTTCAAAGACACCCTTACAGATCAAAAAACCAGAGCCACCACCTCGTATTTCGAAAGGAGTACTCAAGCACTTTACCCACAATCCAAATGCTAGAGTCGCCTATAATTACTCTATTGTTGAGGACCTGGGTCAAACCCCTTGTGCGATGTCGTCCCTAGAGGTACTCCAGACATGTCCTTCACAGAGGAATGCCTTGGTATCTGCGTTAGGAGCTCTAGACCCCAGTGGCTCGAAAATTATCAAGTTTGACATCATAAATGTGGAGCCTCGCTTGCCTTACCATGTGGCATTCCAAATCCACATGGGTTATTCAAAGTATACCATCATGCATGCGATTGTTGACGAAGGCACTGGAACATGTGTGATGTCCCTGATCTATTGGAGAGCTCTCGACTCTCCAACTCTCTCTTAATCTCCAAACATGTTGACTACTTTTGATGGTCGTTCTTTCTGCCCTCACGGTATTCTTCCCACCTTTCCAGTCCAGCTAGGTGGGAAGACGGTAGAGGTGGATGTCAAGGTAGTTAATGTGCCCCTCGATTATAACTTGTTACTAGGACGCAATTGGACTTATGTTATAACTTTCGTCATATCGTCTGTCTTCCATAATCTTTTTTTCCCTCATGATGGGAAGATCGTGACGATCGACCAATTATCCTTTGTGTATGCTATCCCCAGTGCATCTGTTGGACCGTCGATCCCCGTGGTTGACAATTCTCATCTAACAACTGAGAATATCGGTGTCGGAATGTATTCCTCCCTTATGGGTACCTTCTACTTCATGGCACCGATTCACCATGTTTATGCCATGTCCAATAGGCCCGTTTCATCAGAGAGGTCCGTTCCTTTCCACACTTCCTATTTTAACGATCCTTGGACCCTACCTTCCTCTACTGTGTCTTGTGAAGGTCAGTCACATGCTAGAATGGCCATACCACTATCGACAATGGAGATAGAATATCAATATATTATTTACTCTTCCACCGATCCCGATCCTATTACCTCGCATATGGATGAGGAGGATCCTGTTCTGAAGCCCGTGTGGGCCACCTCGTCGTCTTGTTCACATGACTGCCTTGATGAGATTTTCCCCTTAGATGAAGCTATCATCAAGGCTATGAATGGCTCTAAAAAACCTTGGGATGATATGCATCATCGCTCTTATTTTCTCCCAGATCTTGCTAGAATCGAACAAGATGACTTTCGATCTACTTTGAGCGAAATAGTCGGTCACACCATAGTTCCACTTGATATGCATGACATTTATGCCGAAGGAAATATGGTTAGTATCTCTCCTACCGTCACGATTGATATCTCTAGTACCCTTGGAAAGATTGAAAATGTACACATTGGTGCAGATTGTTCGCCATAAGAAATCCTGATCTACACTGAGCTCTTCAAGGAATTATGGGATGCATTTGCTTGGTCATATGAAGAGATGCCAGGAATCGACCCTCGAATTGTCGAACATGAGATTAAAACTTACTTGGAAGCTAAGACTGTTCGTCAACGTCTTAGAGCTGTCAATCCCCGGAAGGCCCCTGCTATTAAGGCAGAAGTAGAGAAACTACTTAATGCTGGCTTTATCTACCCGGTTTCCTTGACTGAATGGGTATCCAATCCCATTCCCGTGAATAATAAGCAAGGAGCCATTCATGTATGCATGGAATTTCATGACCTGAACAAAGCCTATCCTAAAGACAACTTCCCGATACCTTTCATCGATCAGATTCTTGATGAGTGTGCGAGAAGCGAAGTTTTTTCTTTCATGGATGGATTTTCAGGATATAACCAAATTCAAATTAAACCCGAGGATCAACATAAGATGCAATTTATTTGTCCTTGGGGTACTTTCGCATACTGGAAGATGCCTTTCGGCCTTAAAAACACCAGAGCAACCTTCCAACGTGCTATGACCTTCACATTCCACAATCTTAAGAATATAGTCAAAGCTTATCTTGACGATCTTGCTACTCACTCTCATAAGAGAGTGGATCACCCTAAGCACCTTCGACTAGTTTTTGAAATATGTCATCATTATAGAATCCAGTTGAACCCTCATAAATGCATCTTTTGCATTAGGTCTGGACGTCTTCTAGATTTTTAGTCTCTGAGATCGGGATAAATGGTAGATCTGTTAAAGCTTGAGGCAATACTTCGATTGCCTCCCCCATGCACTATTCGACAACTTCAAGGTTTACAGGTGAAAGCTAACTTTTTACGTCGATTTATAATAAACTATTCCAATATTACTAAGGGTTTCATGCATCTTTTGAAGAAGGACACCCCTTTTATCTGGGATGAGCAAGCCCAGGAATCCTTCGATGCTTTGAAGAAAGCCTTGGTATCGACGCTTTTGCTGAAGTCTCCGGACTACAGTATAGATTACTTACTTTATGTCACCGCATACTAAGAGACGATTGGTATGGTTTTGGTTCAGGAGGATGATGAGCTCCGCAAGCACGTCATCTACTATCTTAGTCAAAACTTAGTTGGTCCCGAGCTCAAATATTCTCATGTTGAAAATCTAGCTTTGGCTGTCGTGCATGTAGGCCAACGATTACACCATTATATATTTCTTTGAAAAACTACTTTGGTTGCCGATGTCAATCCATTTCAATACGTCCTTACCAGGCATATCATAGGGGGAAAATACAATAAATGGATTGTCATTTTACAAGAATTCGATCTCAATTTCGCTTTACAATAACATCACGATTGGATGAGGATGTTATCCATGTTGATTCCTTCGCGGATGAACACATTTTCCTTGTCTCGTCGTTCGATTCTTGGTATGGAGACATTGTTCTCTATATTCAAACTTTGAAGTTCCCTCAGCATATCTTGGGAGATGACCGACGACGTGTATCATACCAAGCCAAGAACTATATTATCGTCGACAACACTCTATATTGTCGAGGAATAGACAATATATTGCATTGTTGTTTAACTCACGAAGAAGCCGGTTCAGTTCTAAATGATTGCCACAGTGGGGCTTGTGGTGGTCATCTATCTAGGCTTGTGACAACCCATAAAATTTTGCGAGTCGGTTGTTTCTGGCCATCTATATTTAAAGATTGCATTAAAGTGGTTAAGAAGTGTCACCCTTGCCAGGTGTTCACTCGAAAAATGTGCTCACATCCAGCCCCTCTCCATCCAGTCATTACCATTGGTCCCTTCACCAATTTGGTGGTGGACTTTGTGGATTGCAACCCAACTTCGGCTGGGGGGAATCAACACATTATTGTGGCCGTAGAATACTTTACTAAGTGGGCCGAGGCCATGCCTACAATTAAATTCAATGGGAAGATTGTCGCCTTCTTCGTATTCAATCAAATTATCGCCAGGTTTGGTATCCCGAGTGAGATTGTCACTGATCATGGTAGTCACTTTCAGAATGAAATGATGGAAGAGCTAGCATCCAAGCTGGGGTTTAAGCATGGTCATTCTTCCCCTTACTACCCATAGGCAAATGGACAAGTAGAGGCCATCAACAAGTCTCTCAAGACCATTTTACAGAAAACTATCAACCAGAACAAATTTGACTGGCATATTATGCTATATCTCGCACTCTGGGCATACCAAACCACGATCAAGACTGCCACTAGATTTTCTCCTTTCTAGTTAGTACACGATGTGGAGAATATCTTACCTATTGAATGCGAAATCCCTTCTCTTAGATTGGCAGTCGCGTTCCTCCCTGACACGTCCGATCTCGAGCGATGCCTCGTACACCTAGAGAGCCTTGATGAACAACGTCGAGATGCCTCTATGGCTATCGAAGCGAAAAAAAAACTTGTCAAGGTCCAATACGATAAGTTTGTCTATCATCAGTTGTACACTGAGGGTGACTTGGTCCTTTTATATGAACAAGCCAAAGAACCGCTAGGGGCAGGCAAGTTCAAACCCATGTGGCACGGTCCCTATATCGTGTGACGTGTCTTAGAAAAAGGAGCCTATGAATTAGAGGATTATGAAGGGAACATGTTGGCTGAGCCTAGGAATGGGCTCTACTTGAAAATATATTACGCTTGAGTGCCAAGCTTGGGCGTAACTCTTTGTATACTAATGTAAATTAGTGTATATATCTTTTCCCTTTATTTTTTGTCTTCAGCTTGCTTATCGAGTTTTCCCTTGGTTGGAAGATGTCAACGAAGTCTTCAGTCTAGTTAGGATTCGTAGACGGAGCTAGTTATCATACACGGAACTTGGCTTCTGCCGCTTGGGTGGTTTACTCACCCGAGGGTCTACTGGTGTCTTCAGGTGGTGTATGCCTAGGTCATGTTGATGGGTCTTAAATCCCTTAACTCAACAGTAGGAACCAAACCCACCACTGAGGCCCAAGTAGACTCTGCAGCATTTGTGATTGGAATGGTTCTCCAGATCTCGCGATCCGGCCAATTTAATCGATGGGCTTTATGTTTTCTTGTGGAGGCATCTCCTTCAGTCGAGATTTTCTCTTTTGGTATTTTCTCTTTAGTTAGGATAAATGTGAGAAAAAGCTGGTATAAACCAACTTGACCACACATCGATAAGGAACTCTAAAGACTGGGAAAGGTCAGGCTCGGGATAACCCTCACTCCGACATGCAGACATCAATCTCTTACCACATGCCTAGTAATAATACTTTAACTGTGTGAGCACTCGATCACTAGCTGAGATTTTAACCTAAACTATCCATGAAACATGATGAGAGCAAATTTAACTACTGCAGAAGAGGCTAAGCTTGGGATAACCCGTTGTTCAAACATGCAAATGATAATCCTATACCACAGGCCTAGTAATGATACGTTAACCATGTGAGCATCCAATTATTGTTTGAGAATACTAATTATTAGAAGAAAACATTTATATGATAAGATCAATAGCAAGCAAAATAATTCATCTACCATAATCCTTCATCATATATCCACACAACGATTCATCATTTCCATCATTAAAGAAAAGAACAACAAAGCAATTGCACCAGATAACTTGACAATATATTCGATAGCTCTTACTTGTTACATCTGCTCATGAACTGAATAGGAAATAGTTCTTCTCCAGGCTCAATTACACATGTATATGATGAAAACAACTTCGTCTCTGGTCTAGAAGGACTTCTTCATTCATAGCAGCTCCAAAATAATTCTTAACAACTAGAAAGAAAAGAGTTTTTGCAACAAACCATCGACCCACTAGACCATCGGTCGATGTTCCTATTTATAATATAAAGTCTTAACAGTAATTAACGGTAAAATACAATTTGAGCTAATAAAAAATCACCACGTGGCATCATCATCTGACAGTCTTTCAACAGTCCAACCGAGTCATTTCTTGAAAAGGGTGGATTCTTTCATAATTGGACCATCTGATAAAAAGTTCTTCACAAGTATGGGCCCACAGGAATCTGTGCTATTCCATTAGGGCTGCATATATCCCTCTGATGTCCGTTGCATGTGCTCGGTATTTTATCAAGGTGGAATTCAGCTATTGTAACATGGTTTTAGCTCTGATCGACTGTTCTGTGAATTGTCGCACCTGTCCTGGCCTCACATCAGCTACCTTAGTGCACTCTTCGGCCCATAGGGAGTCTTGTTCGGCATACATCTTGAGCACGTTTCTTATGTCGATAAACTCACTAGGGTTGCCAAACTCGGGGAGCTTGATGTCTTTCATTACTTTATTAATTTTATCTCAGTGCTTCTGGCACTTGGCATATTGTTCCTGGATCTCTCGATGTGGATCCCGGGACATCTTAGTCCAGTATTCTGTGGATCTCTTTATGTGGTCAAGGCTATTTTTACTTAACAGTCGAATGCCATGTTCTTCCTTTTCTCGACCCTGTTGGATTGCCTCAATGTATTCGAGCCTTTCCACCGCTTGCTGTGCTTTGTCATGCCATCGTTCCATCTCCTTGCATGTTGTGAGAGCCATGAGAGTGTCCTCCTGGAATTCAATTATATCTTTAGTTAACAGGGTTCTTTCTTTCTTGTACTCATTGTAAACCACTGAAAACTCACTCTTCAAATATGCCGCAGTTTGTGTGGCGCCTTTATAATACTCAACAATATGGCGCAAGTGTTCTAGTTCCTTCAGAGTATCTGCTAGATCTCTTTCATCCCTCCTGGCCCTATCTTGGGCAGCATCAGAGAGGGCTCTTCCCATGCCTATTAGTTCAGACATTTGAGCATCTGCTGTGTTGATCAAGCTTTCCTCTGTGGTAACCAAAATAGAATGGTCCACAGTAATCTTCCTCTTCTTAGCAGTCCTTTGCATGATGGCTTTCCTCTTTTGATCATAGGAGATCACATAGATGTCTGCCACTTCGTCTACCGGCTCTGGTATCTGTTGGTTGCCCCATGTGAGCGTGTTTCCCAGGCTGTCGGTGGCATATATTTGTTCAAGATCAGATTCTTGAACCTCCTTGTTTCGCTTCGAAGGCCCCGCCTCTTTCTGATGTTTATCGGGGACCTGAGTATCAAGTGGAATGGATGTGTCAGGAGTGAGCTCAATACATTCCTATATTCTAGCCGTGGTATCGCCGATGTCCTTCTGCGGGGATCTTTCTTTTGACACATCCAATTCTGACTTGTCCTTGGGACTACCTGCTCGAGTCTCCAGTGCATCGGGCGTTTCTATGTCTAAGCCACTTTTGGCTCCTTTTTCTTCTTGTGTGTCCTCTTGACTCTGAACATCGGGAACAAAAGGTGTTTTTTCCTTGGCCCCCTTGTCTTCTTCTACATGCACAGAGGTTTTTTGAGATGCCTCCAGACTCTCATCATCACTGTATATATTTATGAACTCGAACAAAGGGTTAGGCGCACTGGTTTCGACCGACACCCAACCCGACTTTGATTGAGTCATCGTGCCTGCTGGTGAATCGGCTGGCAGCAATGTGGATTCAGGGTCATCTGACTCGTTGATGTTACCGGGGTTTGTGAGCTTGGAGACGCCTACCCCTTCTGGGATCTCTTCTGGGTTACTGGTCGGAACGCTTGATAAGAGGGACAGATCATTCGACGCCAGATCCATAATTTGCTGAGCATGTTGGAGCAATAGTGTCCCTCTTTCCCTTGCACCTAGAGTTCTGAGAAAATTCTAGTTTTGTATAGGGGCTTCTTGGGGAGCTTCCATCGTTTCGGCCGATTCGAAAGTTACCCTTTCTTCCCTAGTCCTGAGAATTTCTTTCGCTCTTTGTGCTCTTTCCTCCAAGGATGTCGCTTGCCCTTCCCAACTCATGGCCTTGAACTTGGTTATTTTGGGGTCAGCTATTCTTGCCACCACCTCGTCCCAATCTGGAGCATTTTCAGTGAATATTTCATCCTCAAACTGGTCGTGGGCATAAGGCCAACAGGACGATACTTGTGATGCATGTTTCGAGACCAGACCCTTGGGATCGTGCTTGCGAAAACGTCCTGTCTGGAACTGAAATTTCAATTGACTTAATCCCTCTTGCTTGGCTTGCGCAGTGTCTTTAACCTGGTAGAAGCCGATATGAAACCCATAGGGTATGAATGCCCGCTTCTTATCCTTCACCAAAGTGGAGTTGTACCCCTGCAAGATAGTTTGGTAACATATTTCCCCTAGTACTAGTCCATCGGGGACATATATAGGTAGCAAATGTGGTGCTCCTGTGGCGCTGAAAACCCTAATGTAGGTTTTGCGCTCATCCAAGTACCAGTGACCGACTTTCGATATAAATTTTTTGGCCAAATAAGACAGCCTTGGGCACTCCTTCTTGAATAGTAAGAAATGAATAGGTGCGATAAATTGGTCGCAAATGAGAGAGTAGGATCTTTTATACTTGTTATCCCACAAGATGCTAAAATAGACATGGACCGAGAGCTCAGAAGTGTGCCAGCTCAAGTTCATTCCTGCGAAGACATTTCTTGCACAGATGACGTCCAACAGATAAGACGCCATGTAGAAGGCATGAGTTTCTACTTCCTTCGGCTGCTGAGCCTGTAGAATGCAGGTGCTAAGATGTTTGGAGATGATTGCGCCCTAGTTGAAGCTTATTCCAAAGATGGTGACAGTATAAGCCAAAGGCATCCATGCCTCCGAAAACCTGGAGCAATCTTTTTCTCCATGCAACCGACAAAGGAGAGCCATTAGATAGATATAAGGTTGTCTGAGGTTGGTCGTCGGGTACCAGCCGAAGTTTCAAATGGTGAATTTTTTGTCTTCTTTCCACCAGGACGCCATGATTTTGCTGGTGTCGTGCTTCTGATAAAACTTCACAACAAAATCCTTGTTCAAACGTTCATCTGGCTCCCTGAGCTTGTAATACTTTTGGACTTCTACTGGGAGGAAAACCCGGACGATTTGACCATTATCATCATTAATTACACACTTCTATGCATCATTGTGATCAATGAGCCATTTTAAAAGTTCAATGCAAGGGAATACCGGAGTCCTGCTCGCCACCATGTGTAGGTAAGCCTTGTGGATGTTGACGAAGACCTCATCATCCAGCTTCCTCGTACCAGGATCTCTATGCGGGCCATACTCGGGGAATTCTTCATTCTTTATTTCTTTGAACAGGTCTTCCCATCGCGGGAATGTTGTCTATGTCCCATTGTTCGCCTCTATGTCCCCAGAGGCACGGGGTTGAGCGAAGGCTTCTTTGGTGATCGTCTTGATGATCGGCGCTGGCTTGGAAGTGAATTCCAATTTTCTTGCAATGGCTGGGGAGGAGCCTTCTCCTGCTTCTGATTCTTGCAGATTTGGGACTCTAGGAGATTTTCTGGTGGTAGGTTTCTTCAGAGGCATCGTTCCTGCAACCGAAGACGCTCAATTAAGGCCAACACATAGAATAATATTAGATCTTAATTTATATGTGAAATGAAATCAAAACCAGACTCGTACATACCTGTATGCTTGCTAAAATCTGTTGCTTAATACTCACTATACCTTGGAAGCCTTCTCCGGGTCATTCGTCTCGCTCCTCTGGATGTTCTGGACTTCTTTGTACACAGAATGCTCTGGCTCATAATAATTCAGGGTAATATAACGAGAGAGAACTTACCAGTAGCATCAAGCTGTTAATACAAGTAATGGGATTAAATTTAAACTACTTACTGCCAATTCTCTATAATTAATTTTACCTAGGTTGACGGCAGAGGCGTGGAGAGAGATGCATTGTATCTACATGTTAAAACGATCATTAGGCTTTGCGCACGAATCAAAGACTAATGCACGATCTTGGAATTAATTAATTAATTAAATGCATCGTATCTAGCGTAACTTAGAGTTAAAACGTCCCATCGTGTCATTTTCTTAAAGGGGAAGTTGGGGATCGGCGTAGAGCTACGGGATTCTTCATTGATACTCCTTACAAAAGAAAAACCACCGACGCTGATTGCTTTTGTCGGATGGTTCTGACGTGACACATGGCAGATAAAGACAGGTGATTGGACTCACGAGTGCCAACAGAGGTGGTAACCTTCTTTTAGTTGCGCGCTTCCTATCCTAGCCTAGGAATCACCGATGTCGATTAGATATCATGGGTTAGTAACCGGGGATGAACTTATTGCATCCTTTCCCTTGGGCTAGCTTCTTGGAAATTCGCCGATGCTGACATGTTTTTATGGGATCGGCCGTCGGTGATTCCTCCCTTTCCCCGCAAACGACTACTTCCTTTTGTGTTTCGCCGATGCTGAATGAAATCGGTCATCGACAACTTTCTTGTGCAATGCTTATCACGAAATAACAACTCCCTGTTTGCCGATGCCTTTAAAGAATCAAGGAGAAATTGTAGAAAACAAAGATAAGCGGAAACAACATTGTTCCAAATTAAACAATAAGTGGTACCCAAAAAGTAGAGTTTGGTAGAGACTTTTTTAGGGTGTGTTGAGAGCTCAACAAATGGTGATTCACTGGGCGAACGCAGAATCTTTGTTCTTCCTTCAATAACCTTAACTCATGTCCTCCTTTTTTGTTTATATTTATTCATTATTATCATTTTATTTTTATTTTTATTATTTTTATTTTTTTATTATTATTGGAAATATTGTTTTAGGGCCTGACCATTTACTGGGAGGGTGTCAGGTTCTCTCTCCAAGTTCTGCAATCGATAAGTACCTACCGCTATATTTTCAGCGACCTGGAAAGGTCCAAGCCATAGGTTCTGAAACTTAGAATGCTTCCCTTTTGGTTCATTCGCTCTGTCCCATTTTAGTACCAAGTCTCCCACCTCAAAACTCTTTTCCTTGGCCTTATGCTTATCGAACCATCGTTTCACTATCTGTTGGTGAGATAGGAATTTTGACTTAGCCTTCTCTCTCTCTTCTTCTAGCATGAGTAGAGTATTGATTCTTCATTGCATGGCTGATGAGGGTTCCTCGTTGGAATCTTGGGCCAATTAAAGAGATGGCAGATAGAGCTCATTTGGGAGGATGGCTTCTTGCCCATAGATCAGGAAGTACAGGGAGTTTCCTATGGATTCTTTGGGTGTAACCCTATCGACCCATAGGGCATTATGAAGTTAATTATTCCAATTTATTTAGTTATCTGTAACTGTCTTCTTTAATATCCTTACCAGATTTTTGTTAGTCGACTTCGCCACACTGTTTCCCTGAGGGTAATAATTTGCAGAGTAGTTGATTATGATTCCTTTGTCCAGAGCAAATTCTATCAATAGTGTAGAGGAGAAGTAAGCTGCATTATCAAATACCAGAATAAGGGGGAGACCAAACCTTGTGATTAGCTGTTGTTCTATGAATTGGATCACTACCTTCTCATTTACATGAGTTAGAGGGATGGCCTCCGCCCATTTTGTGAAATAGTCGGTGGCAGTAAGAATGTACTTGTGTAGCTTAGAAGAGATGGGCGTAATTTCTCCTATGATATCTAACCCCCACTGCTCAAAGGGCCTCGAAACAGTCACAGGCTGAAGTGGGACTACTGCCCTTTTCTCCTTTCCATAGCTTGTTTGACAAGTCTTACAATTTCTAGCGTAAGTATGCGCGTCTTTGAACAAGGTGGGCTAGTAGTAGCCGGCCCTCAGAATCTTATGAGCGGTGGTATTTCTAGCAAAATGTCCTCCGGTGGGGCCATCATGAAGTTCCTTTAGCACCTTATCGATGTCTTCACGTTCAAGGCACCTCAAAAATACCTCGTCATAGTTGATCCGGAAAAGCATCGAATTTATAAGATGATATTGTGTAGACTTTAACCTGAGGGCTGTTCTCTCTCTTGGGTTGAGTATTTCAAGACAAGTTTTGTGATGTAGTAGGTAAGCCAAGTCATTGTACCAGGAATCTCGTCCTGGGGGGATGTATGCTACTTCTCCACACCATAGAGCTATTTCATTCTGCCATCTAGAGTCTTCATTTACTTGATCCTGGGCTTCGACTGCGAGCTTCACACACCTTTTCCTTTTACCAGCTTGGCAGGTTTTATGTCTAGATCAAATTCTTGGACTACTGCCATCTAGTTCCCTCTTCTTTCTCCCATTTCTTGTTGGGTGAATAGAGATCGAATTGCAGGGTGTGGTACAATCACCTTAGTGTGATTCTTGAGGATGTAGGACCTGAAATGCTTTACTACCTTATAGACTGTGTATGCCTGCTTGTCTATGGTAGGATAGTTAAGCTCAACTCCTTGAAGGTTAGTGCTTATAAATGATATTGGGGCTTCGTTGTTGTCATCATCCTTCTGAGTTAAAACCACAACAAATGACTGGTCATAAGCGAAGGTATATAGATTAAAGCCTCTATTGAAATTGGGGCTTCGCAGCACCGGAGCCTGGGATATGGCAGCTTTGATTTTGTTGAAAGCGTTTTTTCATTCGTCATCCCACTTAAATTCTACATCTTTGTGAATCATCTTTTGTAAGGGTTTGATAATTTCGGCAAAGTTAGGAGTGAACTTCCTCACGAAATTGATTTGCCAGAAGAAAGACTGCACGACTTTCTATTTATGAGGTAACAGAAGCTGTGCTATGGCCTTAATCCTTTCAGGGTCTATGCGAATCCTTGCTTGAGATATAATATGACCCAACAACTTCCCTTCTTCAACTCCAAAGATAGTTTTCTTAGGATTTAACGATATACCGTATTTCCTGCATCTTTCAAAAATTTGAGTTAAGTGTTGGATGTGCTCCCTCCCATCCTTCGAATACACTGTCACGTCATCTAAATATACTACCACACACTTGTTTATAAGCCCTCAGAATGCCACTTCCATGGTCCTCTRGAAGGTTGTTCCTGCGTTAATTAAGCCGAAGGGCATGCGTTTATAAGTGAAGGTTCCCCATTTGGTTCGGAAGGTGGTTTTCAATCGGTCTTCCTCCGAAACCAACACTTGATTGTATCCTAAGAAACCATCGAGCAAAGAAAAAATCTCTGAGCATAACACGGTCTGCAAGAGTTGTTCCATCGGCGGGACGGGATAATTGTCCTTCTCTGAAGCTTTATCGAGGTTCCGAAAGTCTACGCACAATCGGATTTCTCCTGATTTTTCCCTCACCGGAATGAGATTTGCTACCCAGGCAGAGTGCCTAACCTAGAAAATTATCTTTGCATCCAGGTGTTTCCTTAATTCCTAGTACAAGAGAGGTTCTAATGAAGGTTGATATTTCCTGAGCTTCTGTTGGAAAGGCTTGACTTTGGGTTTCAACTGGATGGTGTGATGAATAATATGAGTATCATATGTTTTCAACTCCTTATAGGACCATGCAAAAACGTCCTGGTATTGTCTAAACAGCTTGAGGTAGGCCTTTCTTGCTTCCTTAGATATAGTTTTGCCAAGGTTTAGATTCCTTGGGTTCTCTAGGGTCCCAAGATTCACAGTTTCATGGAGGGGACAAGAGCTGCCAGTCTTTGTGCTTTTAGGACCTTTGAATTGTTCATTTAGATCAAACAGATCTTCTAAATTAGCTACCCCTTTCGAGATCGTATGGGCCTTTGATTTATCCATATGTTGGTCTTCCATAGGACCCCTTTCCATTGAGTGCTCTTGGAACTCTTCATCATCAATAGAGAGATCTTTAAAATTGTCATGATTGGTAAAAAAACTTATGATCTATTCATCTCCTTCGAAGACTTTCCAATTAGAAATGTTATTAGGTACCGATGGCTTGTAGAGAAGTTCTACAGTGAATCAAGAGGCTTCACAATATTCTAAAGGCAATATCCTAGAAGCGGCTGTGGGTAGGGAATCGACAAGCGTATTCTTTGCCCCGGGGATTGCGGTAATGTTGAAAACTCCAAAGCGTTCTATTAACCTATGCACCTCTTGTTGGTAATTCTTAAGGTGGGGCAAATTGCAATGTATCGTGTTTCTTACTTGTCTAATTATGATTTTCGAGTCTCCGAAAACTTTTAATTCTTTGACATTAAGATCTATGGCTTTCTTTAACCCTTGCACCAGGGCTTCATACTCGACAGTGTTGTTGGTGCACTCGAATTCTAGCCTACAAGACAAGAAATGACACCTACCCCTTGGGTCGATTAGAATGCACCCCACTCCTGATCCTTCTTGTGATTTGGATCCATCAAAATAGAGGGTCCAAATACATGAATGACAATCATTCCTTCCTTCACCATTGTTGATGTTGTGTTGTCCACCCTTTCCTTCCACTCGACCTGGCACGAGGTTTTGACAAAAGAGAGAATCTTCTATCGGCATCGACGATTTCTCCTGGAAAGGAAGCTCAGAGTTTTGGGTAAGAGGAACATTGGATATGAGGGGAGGGAAGTTCCCGAATTAGGAATCACAAGAATAATTACCCAACATGGGAAAATCTGTGGAGGCTGGTTCATTAGGGGCTTCCAGATTGGTGATTGTATGCTTAAGATATCTCTCCCTATCAATTCGGTTCATGTCCTTGTATCCTTTCAGTGGTAGCCAAAGGTGTGTCCAGTTAGTACTAAAGTATCCATTCAACTTTTCGGACCAATCTCGGCTCAATAATAGCCCATATACCTCAGGGATATCTACTACAATGATATCGATCACTTGCACAAAACTAGGGTGTGTCGCTATCTTGATCATCACATCTTTTATTTCCCCCATAATCTTGACTTGGGTTTGGTCTAGTTGTATAACATGCTTATCGTTTTTGAGAGGGAAAACACCTAGTTTGTTACAAATTACCAAGGGCATGACTTTAGAAGACGCTCTAGAATCTACCAGACAATTGTGAAGATTCCTATTGAATACTTCGAACGTTAAAAGGAAAGGAGGCATGAAAGGTCTCTCCTTCCTGCCTTCTGAGCAGGTGTTTATCGTTGGTTTGCTTGCCAAATCTGTAGGGGGTAGATTCTTCTCTCGATCGTCGCCAGTGGCTGGGTTTTCTACCGAACTTAGAGCCTGCAATAGAAGGTCTTTCTGCTGAGGGATTCTACATACGTCCATAACTGATATATTAGCTTTCAGCTTCTTCAAATCTTCGACTACGTTATAATCTAGCTTAGGAGATTCCCGCGTATGGATGCTTAGAGGCTGTTTACTGGGAGTGACAGGCATTCTCGGGCAATCAGGAGTTAATTTACTTTGTGAGACACGGGTGGCATCGGTATCTTTTGGGCCGGGTTGACCCTTACTACGTGTTTGTACCACTGATATCTCTGTGGGTGGTCCCCTAGGTTTAAACAGATCGTCCGAAGACGCGATCACGTCGGGATCCCATATCAGCATGGCCGTGTCTCTTGGGGGGTCAGCCTCTTCCTGATCAACAATGTTAAAGGTCGAACTGTTGGGTGGTTCGATCAGAGAGACTTCGCCTAGAAAATGATTGGCCATTAAATTCGTGGCGTTGACCCACTGAGGATATTCCCTTTCTGAGTGGTTCTCTTGGTGGTAAGCACAGAAAGAATAAGATGCGACATTCCCTAAGTTAATGTTTAGGTTGGCTGGGGGAGGTTCAATTGCTTTGAAAGACTGGTTTCTTTTAAAGAAAGGCTTATAGGGTCTTTGGCCTTGGTTTCCCTCACCCACAATTCTTTTCATATCTATAATCTCATTTGATAGATTCTTGACCATGCGTTGCAGGTCTTCTATATCCCCATTACCCTTATCGGGAGTTGGTTCAGCCAGCTTCCCCGACGGTCTAGTCAAGAGGAGTCCTCTCCTGGGAGGGGGCTAGATTTCTTTTCCTTCTAGAGATGCCTAGCCTTCTTTACATGCTTTCATATGGAACTCTATCGTCTTGGCCTCTTCGAAATTATCCGCGAGGGTTTGCTTAGCGACTCTTTTAATGAACATGGAAATAGAGGATGGAAGAGCGTTAGCATAGACCTTGATTTGCAACTCTTGAGCCGGTTTTGCCATAGGCTGAAACTTGTTTAGGATAGTCGTGAATCTTTGATTGAAATCTTTGACCCTTTCCTTAGGGGTCATGGTGGTTGCGAAAAATTCAGCCATAAGGGATCCCGTGGTAATTTCTTCCACAAATTTGTCTAGGAAGTCCTTTTGGAACTTAGTCCAGCTGGTTATGGATCCTACTGGCAAGTTAAAATACCAAGTGGAAGCCAAGTTCTCAAACGTGTAGGGGAAAAATCTGCATACCACGTCTTCATGTTGAATGTTCATAAGCCTGACCGCGAGTATGAACTTCTTGATATGATCTTCGGGAAATCCTGAGGTCTCAGGATCATACTTGGGGAGCAACTTTTCCGGGTGCCTAGGGAGATTGTGTATTCATCGAGGGACGGCCAAGGCGTCCCCGACCAACCAAGATTGGCCGCCTTGAAGTGGAACTTCTCTCTCCTCCTCATGACCATTGTTCTCTTCCATATCTTCAGAGTCAGAGTTAGGCTCTTCCTCCTCTGAAAGATCATTAGGTTCAGAGATGTCACCGGCTGACATCTCGGGTATGAGGTCAAGAGGTTCTTGGATTTCGGTGATCGTGAAGTCTATTAAGTCTTCGACGAAGTGTACGAAAACGTCATCGGGAGTGCTGACCATTGGTCTGCCTTGTTTTTTTCTTCGAGGGAGGATGGGGGTTGTTATCGCACGGTTTGTAGGAAAGGTTAAAAGAGCTTGAGTCAGGGCTTAAAACCGGCGTAACAGGAGCTTCCCCACCCACTGTCACCTCGATGGGGAGCTCTTTCTATTTAGGAGGGCTAGTCCAAGGGAGACGTCCCTAGGCAATCTGGGTTAAAGAAAGGCTAAAGGATAATGGACCAAGTCAAAGAAGTTCCCTTTCACAGATTGCTGCCCCAAAGAGATAGTCAAGGAGAAATATCCACTGAAGATGCACCTGTTTGCGAGACAAGACAAATACAACTAGAATATGTGCTTGCAGTGGGTTAGTACTTCATAATGTCAATGACTATATTCCAATACATATATGAGCAATTAATCAATGCTATTATTGACGAAGTCAATGATGGCCTAAAAGAGACAAAGATTTATATCACTTCTTCAATAAAGCATAGGAGGTAATAAGCATTCAATCTTCAATATTAGACCTTGTATCATATCATCAATGCAATAAATATTCCAATTTAGCTCATATACATAATGTTGCTGCATCACCTATATTATTTCTGCAATAGGTGTGACGTCAGCCTTCATCAATAGGTCAAAGAAAGACAAAGAGCAAAAACGTTTTGGCAAATAGGCTTACAAATGCAATGAATAACTCAAAGTTTATCAAAATAGGTGAAAAATGTCACAACGTTGCAAGCATATACAAGAAAACCAAAGGGTATGACGTCACCTATGTAAATTTTGTTGTCTGCAGGTTA